>NDFZ01002730.1:0-20112 GCA_002192655.3 Mamestra configurata
CAATGGCGATTGATGAAATATGCAAAACGGGATAAAGTTAATCCTATTATGTTTGGTACGCTTTGAAAGAGACGACGCTTACGGGACTGTCGCGCTGTGGACGTCGCGGTCAAACGTCCCATCACTATTTTGGTGCGATAGCGTGACTATATCCAATACATTAAAGACATACTGATTGAATTTATTGGTACATTATAAGTACAATATTCATGTATAAACTTAATTTTATAAAGAGGTAAAATGGTTTGTATGTTTGTAAAATGTAAGTACTGAGTTTGACGTAGTGATGCTCAATATATCCACGTGTTGACAATTGTTGCTGTCAACTTGGTCAATTACTTACCCAAATTTGGACAATCGTTATCTCTGACAGAATGTCACTTTGTCCAGAATCTCTGATCCAATTCCATAAATTATTTTAGTAAGAGCCATTAGCTACTTTGTATCCCGAAAACATCACCGTTCCTTTGGGTATAGACCACGATGAAAAAGGCTACTAAAAACTTAAACAGTTACGTAGAAAAACGCCTGGTGGACGTTCTATTTTCCACGGGCATCCGAAAATAGTCTTAAAAATCGACGAACGAGTAATAAAATTTGCAAACACTTTAAGAGAACTTGAGACATTCTAAAATTGTTGTGACTATAAACAGACCTACTAACATCATAATTATAGTTAAATATTTATAAATTGCACATTGCAGTATTTATGTGTACTCAATAAACCATTGGTATGCGTATTGCGTAGATACTTGTTTTTTTTTTATTTATTTATTTTTATTTAATATGTGTTTGCTCTTGACTCTAGTCTAGGTCATAGATGACAGAGACAAAGTCGACGATGGAGCGAGCTTACCCAGAAGAAGCCTGTTCACTCTAATTTTGAAGAGATTAGGGTCGAGGGTTTTATTGCATTCACATTACTAATGGTCAAATAAGCTACCAAGAGCACCTGAAACATCATGTTTGCATATTAAGCAAACATGACGTTTGAGGTACTGTTAACAGCTGGTCAAAGGTTCGAACGTTATTGAGACCGGCTGTAAGTTACGGCTGAATTCTCTCTTTTCTCTCCTCGAAAGTCAATTTGAGTTGTGCTATTAACTATATTTTAGCTTAGTTTATACTTAGATTTTTGATTAACAGCTTTAAGTTAATGAGAAGATTATTGGTATACATCAAAAATGTTATTTATCATTATTTCACTAACACATACGACTTTATACAAATTCTATCAAAAGGTTCCGTCAGTGTCATGTTAATATCTTCGTCAACATCGGTGGTTAATCTTTCGTGAACCCAAAGAGGGTAATTTAGTAAAAAATTGGGATGAATAAAAATGCACTCGTTTTACCATAATAATGTGGCCATTAGCTGGCATATATTTACTCGGAAACTTGATTTACATACTAATTTGCTTAATAATAAACGTTTTAATAGTGACTGGGGACTTCATAGTTTTTGTTTGGTCTGGTCTGCCAGAGTCTGTGTTCCCAACATTTAGCCCGTTTGGTATTCTTCAAAGAAAGATTGTACAGGTATCTTCTGGACTCAGTCGTCCCAACTTGGATCTCATCCATTGCTTTCTATCAGGCGACATCAAGGCCAAGAGCTGACTCATCACAAGAAATAATAAGAAGAGTATTGAAATGATGAAAGTAGCAGAAAATTCCGCAAGATGCCTTATTCAGAAAATGGTGGGTATTGAAAACTTTAAAGCTTCATTAAAATCAATTTTACAAATTCCTTACGATAAAGTTTCACCGGTTTTACCCCTTAATTTCAGTGACCAAAACCCCACAAACATCCGACAAAAACCTTCACAAGTAACAAGTGCATTCAAGAACTTTTACCTATTGAAAAAGCAGTGTCTTTCTGGTCCACCGGCTACAAAGAGGGGCATGAATATTAAGTAGACGCCTCACCCTATCAATTACCAAAGACTTGTGTAACGTAGAACCGAACAGGCTTTGCTTCGGACATCTTTTAACTCACTTGTGGATTGTGACGAGAACCGAGGTCAGAGTAAACAATCAGAGCTTTTAGATAGCTCTTGCTTTGAACGAAATTGCTTTAATGATCCATGATTGAGTTATGGATTCCATACTAAAATTATAAATGCGAAAGCAGCTTTGTATGTTTGTTACCTGTTCACGTCTTAAGCTGAACGGATATGGCACACGCACAGACCATGCCCTGGGTTAGAACGTAGCGTACTCTTTATTTCGGGACTACGTTCATTTGCAATAATTTCCAATTTCACGCAGGCGAGCTAGCATTTAAATACTGCTTCGATTGTCTAGTATTCGTCGCTAGAAACCTTGAACTCGGTTTCCTGGTAGTGTCAGTGCACTATGATATCTTCTGCGTGCTTGGCTTATCTCTATTGAGATTGGCCACCATGACCGACATCTGGTCGGGAGGATAATAACTGGTTAAATGAGGTTGTCAGCTCAGTCTACTCGTTCAGAAACGATTGGAGTGCAGTTAACAACTTAGGAGGCCTTCCAACGCTGCGTCTTCCGGTACGCGGTCGCTACTCCAGAAGTTTTTGGCCCCGTAGACCATCTGTTCTGCGAGCAATGTGCCCTGCCGACCTGATGTGACCTGTGTGTGATTTGTGGACCGATGTCCTGGTGAGGAGTTGGATGCGAGACGCACAGGACCAGTTGTTGTGGCGACACTTGGGGGAGGCCTATGTCCAGCAGTGGACGTTTTTCGGCTGATATGATGATGATGATGATAACAACTTATGTCAAGGACTTGGTTGCAGCTGAACACCAAGCAGCATAAATCAAGGTGATGACACTGAAACTTAAGACTGAGTGACACGGTTCGCACGACAGCACAAATAACCGTGAGTCGATGAGCAGTCGATCATTGTGGAGCCAATGCGCTATTCTGGGCGGGAGAGCAGGTGACCGGGCACAAATAGAACCAGGCCGAGAAACGAACGGCCAAAATTCCATTAAGCATACTTTATTGAGAGGTTTTTAAACCGATGACTGAGGTCTGCCATATGTATTAATATGGCACAGACTGGACGGTATTTTTGGAAACCTCCGGATTATATATGGACTAATGATAGAAATGCATGTAACTAGAAGAGTTATGAATGTAAATGTGGATGGATGGAGATGGAGAGGGTGGCCATAGAAAAGATGGATGGATTGTGTTAGGAGTGATATGAAAGAAAAGGGAATTAGTGATAGTGTGACGGCCGACAGGACAGAATGAAAAAAAGAAAGTGTTGCATTTTATCGCATTAAAGTAAAGGTTCTTTTATGGCACTTCGTAGGAAACCCGGCCAAGTGTGAGTCGGACTCTTGCATGAAGGGTTCCGTACCATAAACTAAAAAAAAAACACGTTTCTTCTATGGGAGCTCCCTTTAGTAGGAAGGGTCCGGTTTTTACCCATTGGTTACGGAACCCTAAAAAGATGTATTCCGTATACTTGAACGCGATCGAGTACTTTTGAAAACTAGCACTAAGGCCACCGACAGCCCTACGAGTATCTACTACCAAAAAAATATTAATTCTGTTTCATACTGTTACTAGAAAGTACTAACCAGAAATGTTGAATAAATAGAATATTTTATTGTTCGTTATTAATACCAGAAATTTAAATCTCCTGAATTTATATATTATTCTTTCTATGGAAACATGATAACAAAAAAAAATATAGCGTACATTTCATTGTTCAATAAATCGGATTACGATGAACACAAAAAAAAAATGTTGTTCCGATTTCAATTCCAATATTTTTGCTGCACCGCTTATATTGTGGGCGTCGTAGGCCCTTCATTCGAATTTAATAAGAACGGAAATCTGTCGGTCTGCCTGTCATAACGAGCCGATATACGAACAATGAACTCCTTGTAACTATCAAAGCGGAGATAGGTCAATGAAATGTCTGTTACTCTCGAGTGCAGTTATTAATTCTAATGAGGTTTTAATCATTTTCAATTAGTTTGTTCTCACGAGTCTGTCGGGGGGTTCTTGGTATTTGTCCGGAGTTGCATACCATAGAGAAATTAATTACAAATCCGGTCAAAAGTAGTAGGATCAATTTGACATTCATCAATTTAAATTTGAATAATGAAGTTGATACACTGGTGCTGGTATTATAAAAATGAATGTGTTGTCATTGGAATAGAACGAATTACTACTAACTGAAAAAAAAAACGTAATGTTTTGTATATAGTATTCTTTTATTTATTAGCGGTCCCCCGACACAATGACGCTTGGTCCAAAATATTCGTCCTTATGTAAAACTAAATGGGTCAAAACATATTATTTTAAACTTTTTAGAGTATTTTTGGTCGGAGGTTGTTTAAAATTTTAATTTAATTTTATATTATATCACTAGGATTGCTCCTGTATTGTGTGTGCGTTTACAGACATACAAAGTCACATACACAAACAGCCAGACAGTACAGAACAACTATCTGTAGGCCATACATATACATATTTGTTCCGTACGGAACTCGAACCCGCGACACGCAGCGTAGCAGTTAATTGCTCAACCACTGCGCCAACCGTGCCGTAATTTTTTTACCTATTAGCTACTATTACTACAAACCCTACGATCTACACTCACTTAAATGGCACTACACCGTAAACCAAAATATCATATCTATCGAACGAGTGAAAGTAGCTGAGCCTCTCTCACCAATGTACACTGTATTATATATATATTCACACATAATATATTCACTCATTCCTCTTTTGTCATCATCATCAGACCCTGACCACAATCTATTTATAACTATTTTTATCTTTTAATAATATGGGGACCATTTAAATGATCCTAAACACGAAGTGTCTGCTGTACGTAAGTGAGGAGTAGGGTATCCTGGTCATGTTGCAGCATCAAGGTTACTTATATTCATATAATCTGTTCATTGACATTTTTCCAGTGAGCCCAAACATGATACCTCTACTGTAACTAAGCGAAGATTTGGATATTCTGCAGACCTCAGGTCATGCTGCAGCATCAAGTCAAGGTTACCATATTCTTGCAATACTATTGAAGCAATAGAATACCAAATTCACAACGATCAGACCCGTGGAACTTGGTCACATCCCTTCATTAATTAGAAAAGAGCTGATGATCTTGAAATGGCTAAACCGGCTTTGATAAAACATGTCTAAGAACCATCGCTGGAAAATCTGTGTTTAAAAAAAAACGCGTCCAAATCGGTTAACCCGTTTAAGAGCTACGGTGCCACAGATAGACAGACACACACACATAGCGGACAAACTTATAACAACCCTCTTTTTATGTGGGGGTTAAAAATCGGATGTGACAGACAGAGAGATAGATAGACAACCAATCCTATAAGGATTCCGTATTTCCATGCAGAGGTTCCCTAAAACATATTATTATTTCAGATCAATCTCACGACGGCCAAACACTTCATAATAAAAATTGCTGTCTGAAATGGTCTTTTGAAAAAACAACCACACAGATTTGAATAAACAGGCAGTCTATGTATTTGTCTGTGATTCTTTAAAGCTCTCAAGGCAATATTTACGTTTATAGACGGCGATAAAACATTAATTTGACAAGCACCCACCCGCAGTTAGGGACAATCAGTGCAGAGATTACATTGAGGCAGTAACCGTCACAATTATTGTTTTGTCGCGCACTGGCGAACGTGGATTGTGACACGCCTTCCTGGGTCCGTGTCCATATTAAAAGGATAGACGTCGGAATGTTTAGAGACGGTGGTCAGTGAATATTTGAAGTGAAAACTTCTTTAGCGGCGTTGTGCACTTTTTGGGATGGGTAAAAAATGTTTGACTCGCGTCAGTAATATAAATTGTCATATTTGTGTACGATAGCGCAATAAATGAATATTGTTTTTTCCAAAATATCAAAAATGCACAACGTTAATGTTCAAGTTTTCACTTCTGCCGGCACTCCCGGAGTGCAACCCGTTGTTTTTTTATATTTTCAATTAGAGAGGTTATAAATTAGCTATTGTTAAGTCTTTAATCACTTTCAGATTTTAGAGACGAAGGAAGGTTGTTAATTGAATGAGTAAACAAGTTAATTAGCGAAGCCCTGCAGACGCAATTAAATTCTATTTTTTATGTATTTTTGTAGTAATTACACTATCTGAGAAATCTTTTTAATTATGTTTTTTTTTGTCTTTTGGTACCTGTTAGTTATCGACCCATTAAGCAAATCCTACCTACTTCGTCTGATCGCAAATTGCAATAATTTTAACGTGAGATGTACGTATCCGCATTACAATGTTATACAGAATGTTTCAGAAATGCGTGGTCATATTTAAGGTTGAAGTAGGGAAGGCTGATATACATTAATGGAAACAAACCAAGCCAGCACTAGGCCATATTCGGCTAATGTTTTGTCGCCCATGTATGATTGAAACGTTGTAACTACTTGTAACCATCTTTGAACTCAATGTTACAATTGCTGTTTCATAACTTACGTGTTTTGAACACACTGTATGTTATTTGTGTTCAAATACTCCATCAAAATAATGTATAGCAGAAAAGGGACTTTTGGATTTAAATGTCTATTTAAATCCAAAAGTTCCTTTTCTGCTGTTTCAACATTTGCATTGTCTAATGCAAATGTTGAAACTATTAATCTCTTTTTATTATTAAAGACAAAATACTAAAAGAAAGAATTTAAAGGTGTTACGTAAAAAGGGTTAGGCAGAGGTGTAACCATAGCACTTTTTTATATGTAATCGTCAAATGACTTCTTTCTTTCTGGGCGGAGCAGAAGGGAGTGTCAGACTCTTACTGACTAAAACCCACCCGTGTTCCTCCAAATGAACTTTGCATTTCAGGGTCGCGGTAACTTTTTCGAACAAATTTCGCATCCTGGCAGGCCCCGGCAATTAAAACAAAAAAAATATATATTTATATTTAAAATTTTTAAAGTTAATTTTTCCTTCTATTGTATGACCGGGTCTGTGCCTTTCCTATTTCTACATGAGATCGGGGTCAAGCCCGACAGTAAGATATGATTAAACACGCCCTTAGCCAACTGGATGAAATGCAAAATACTGATACAAAGGCTATGTTAAGCGTTTAGCCGACATGTTAGGAAAATTTGTGGAAAATTAAAATTCATACATGTCTGGTTGGACGTTACAAGACTTTTCTTTATTAAAGAACTAACGAGCAACAGTGTTTATAGGTGTAAAGTAGGGTTCTTTATTATTTGTAAGTTTAGTGTTAATACAGCTCGTGCCTAAATAATAGTAGCCGTACGGGTTGATCTTCAAGGTTAAGCAACGCTAGCCGAGGTTGGTCTGTGGATGGGTGACCATCTTAACATACCGAGACTCTTCTGTGCCTCGGAAAGCACGCTGTCATTTGTAGATCTTTGGCAGTCGTTACGGATAGTCAGAAGCCAGATAATCTGACACTAGTCTTGCCAAGGAGTACCGTGTTGCCCAGTTAATGGGTTGTGGAACTCTAGTAGGCAGCCGCTCCACGTAAAATACTGGTATTCAGCTGAATCCGGTTTGACTGGAAGCCGACCCAAATATAGTTGGGAAAAGGGTACCTCTAGAGATAGTATCTATTTTGTATTTTCGGATATAACTGTCGTACATTTAGCTGTAAGTCCAATAAAAACTGTAGCTATTCATAGCTTTGGAAGTCCGAAACCGGGTTGTTGCATTTGGCTATAGTATTATGTTGCAAGCTGCTTTGATTTTAATGAGTTACCATTCAATTTGTTTATTGGAAACACGATGAGCAGCTGTGACCACAGCCGACTCATCTCAGACCCCCAGATCATCTTCGCAGGTTGAACGGCCTTTTTACGAGTTTCCCGTCATTTTATCGGCTATCCACAAGATAATTATGCAGCATCCCTGACCCACATGTGTCGATTCATATTGAATATTTTATAAACTATGTTAATTTAGTTTTTAACCCCGTTTCTGTTTTAATCATTTATTGTTCCGCGAATAAGTTCTTAATTAAAAGTTATCGTCGTTGGATATGATTTTATGTTGTTATGTTTATGGGACCGAGGAAAGGAAATGTTTGTTTATTTTTATTTTTATAACGGTTAGGACCTGTGTGCGATTTATTGATTTATTTGTTCATTGGGCACAAAAGTGTTTATGTTGTTTTATTATTATCAAATCGTTATTCCGTCAAATCGTTTATTATTGCAGCTACTGTTGAAGTGACAATTTCAGCTATCCGTGTTGGGAACATACGGTGAGTGGCGTCTAAATTTTTTTGTCAATTTCGAAGTTCACCAGAAGCGGCAGCTTTATATTGTTTTTTGTCTATGTCAATGTTTCGAACGTCCGCGTCAAACTCATAGTTGGTTCATCCCGAGACAACAGGCAAACCTTGATAAACGACGTAACACTAGTTTACAGTAAATCCGTTGCCGGAAAAATTTGGCTGTTGCTGACACACATGGTGTGCTTAGTTCGAATATAAGTAGATTTCTTTATCAGCTCTGGTTTTTGAGTTTCAGATATTTTCGCCAAAAAGTTTGTTCGTGATTGAAATAAATTCTTTCGCCACTTTTACACAATCTTAAATATTCTATACACGATTTACAAACATAATCAGGTGCCTAAAGCATGTCATTTGCATTCAAATGCATCCTAAAATACAGAAAATAGGTATTTCTAACTCCAAAATAGCTTTTACACTTATTCTCCATTAATATGGTAAAACGATTAGGAATGGTTAAACAACATCTGTTTGAGCTATTCATGTCGCAAAAATTGAGATATTATTTTTAACACAGTAAAAATCTCTATAAAACTCCCGTTACTGACTGACTGACAACGCCCAACCGAAAGTCGTAGAAAGCTGAAATTTATCATTCTTAGGGGAGCACTAAGAAAAAACGGGCTGTAGTAATTTATAAAATTAAAAAACAAAGCAATTCGAGCTGCACAATTGTTTCGAGGGTAGATTTGAGAAAAACGTGACAAAAGTTAACATTATCAACAACCAAGTCCACGGCAACATAGAAATAGTAAAATTTTGTAAACTAGTGTAACAATCTCTTTGATAGAAACAGGATTATTCGGTATATGCGTTTCCGAAGTAACAATATTCTCCAAATAAATTAAGCTTCCCTGAAAGCCTTTTGAATGGAAGTTCAACAAAAGCCCATGCTGTGGATTTATGCATTTCAGCTCATTCTAATGGATCCTTGCTGAGTGCTTGAAAAGCTGGCTTTTGGGAATCGCCATAGGCAAACCATGCTCAACCGCAGCCGTGAGTGCCCTCCGTAGCTTTACGTACAAACAGTTCCATTAAGCTTGACTCCCAATACTAACACACTTAACATTCAATGCAATCGATTGTTTAGTCTGCATCTGACACGTGTATAAACTCGGTGTCGAATAAAGTCACACTCAAACTTATTTACTGTATAAGTCAGCTGGTACTTACGTCTGATGAATTGTTGTCGTTGAGCCTGGACTCCGACCACGGTGGTAGCCACAAGAAGGGCTATCCAAGCCCTTCCGGGGTTCTTCATTATGCTAGATTCCTGTTTGTTTCATGTGTGAAACTGCAATTTAGTTCGTGTTGTCGAGCTAAAAAAATGTCGAGGGGAATTTGGAATAAGTATCAAGTTGCCGATTGTTTTACGAACACCACACTGGTCGGTTCAATCGAAAGCTATTAGTGAACGCGTAAATTGGCAGTCAAAAGTGTTACTTTGACATCGAATGCTTCAATGGTGCGAATTACTGTTCATTTGAGATAGATTTTTCATCAGTTTGATATGAAAAACGTGACGTTTGCTGGTAATTGGTATAATTTTTCAATATGTTACCTTGTAACACTCATTTGAATTGGCGAATTCGAAATATGTTTTAAAACTGTAATAAGGTGCACCAAATTTATGTTTTTGATATGATCAAGAAACAAAATTAAAATTACAATGATTTCAACCCGCGTGATTTTTGAGCACAATCGTGTATTTTTCACATTATCACGTAATAACTTGTTATTTTCTTTTATCATAGAAAAGTTAGTGAACCTGAAATGAACTTCATTTGTCGTGAAGTGCGATAAAGTTTTGATAGGTGTTTATCATGGATTTGCGAATACAAACACGTTGCACGTGGCAGTTTTATTTAATTAAACGAGCTTTATGGAAACCATACTTTGAGATTTAATGTAAACTATTTGGTTAGTCTTAGATAATCGTCAAGAACTTTAGTAAAGGCAATAGGTTGAGCAAAGAGCTCTTGAAGGTATATCAAAGGGATACAAAACCGAAACTAAGTTAGAGTTTAGCTTTTACTCCATGTGTCATGTGATAGCACTTGATATCGTTTGATACCGGGTACAAACTGTGTACAATGCGAATGGGAGTCACCGCACGCATGCTCAGCTTTACACAATGGAAAGGTTTCGTTCGCTTGGCCCGTATCTGCTGTAAGCCGAGCAAGCGTGCGGTGTCCATCGTCGTACCTATTTGTAAAATCTCGTTCGCTTTTAAGCTTGATGTTACGAACGCGCCTCCGTGCGTTCTACGCTCGATGTACAGTCGTCAATCTTTGTCGTATTCTGTCGATTAAACACGGTCGAGTGTGCCGAGCACATCTGTCACCATGACAGCTGTCATTAGTTTATAAAACTTTGTTTTTATTGCAGGCCGCGCCAGGTGACTGGCGAGGCGCTGAGATTTTGTACGATTAAGCATGCTCCCTGATTTATAGGAAGCCGCACATGATTGGTTACGTTGTTAGTTAAAATTTTTACTGCATCGTCCTAATTCAACAATTAGACACATAATAGTAAACTTTAATTTGCTACAATGTAATCGCTTTTAGACTAAATCAGTTCCCTTAAAATACTCTTCTTACTGTTTAAATTGTTTGCTTGTCTAAACTAAACTCGACCACTTATGCCCGGTTTCTGAGGTACTTCATCGTCCGTTTGTGTGACCGTTAACCAACAACCAACCAATAGCGTTATGACAAACAGCGTTAACGGTCAGATAAACGACCAATAAAGTAGCTCAGAAACAGGGCAATGGGCAGGCACGTATTTCCGCAGGTATCCAAGTCTGTCCGGAATGAAAATAGATATACCCTTTTATTTCGAGTGCTTGACCAGTCCTCCGTGGTTAAGTTAGCCAAGTCTAAAGTGGACCAAAATGTCAACAGCCAACCTAACTACGAGGCTGACTGCCGAGTCGGCCATTAAATTTAATTTAATATTCTATATATGAGTAAACGGCGTTCCACTGGCACTTGCAGTGTTAATAATAGTTGCTATATTACTTAGAGAATACCTACTTGCTCTATCGGCATTACTTATTCCAGCCTTGGGGAGAAAATAACAAAATGAGAGTACATCCTAATGTCATTATAAACATGATACCACAGTTAAGTTTAGACTGTTCTGTCTATTTCAATTATCTAGGCGGAGTCCTTGCCAGAGTGAAAAATAAGTCAAGTAAGTAATAAGCTGTAATAAACTCCTTTCTTCAAATTTGTTATTTTATAAAGCTGGGTTCAGTTGCAATAAGTCGTGCTAAGAACTAATACTTGGACTGTTTACTCGAGCTTCCTGTCAAATGTAGGTACTTAACACAAGCTTTCTTGAGTAACAAAGTTAGTGGAAATTCTAGGTGTTGCTGGGTATGGATAAGGGATTTAGTTTAAAATACTATTGATTGAACTTTCATAGTACGCTCGGAGCCTATTGCAGTAGGTAAATTTATTACTTACGACAAAGTACTTGCTCGACAGCTCAGATTTTAGAGAGTGATATCATTACTTTACTGTCAAGTATTTCGATGACATGTCATGCATGACGTTTGTGTACACTACACGGCCTACAATAAAACAGTATGTCAACACTTACTGTAATCAGTTATTTTGTTTACTGATGAATGATACAAACTTGAGTTTTATTAAAAGATTTTCAATCTATCTTCAAATAGCAATAAAAATACATATGTGTAGACATTTCTAAAGGTGAATAAATTATTGGTCAGTATCTAAACTATAGCTATCGTAAATTTGTAACATGTGAAGAATAAAACCCATAATTTAAATCTTGAGATGAGTATAAATCCCACGAAGAGTCCAAAATAAGAAGAAAACAAGCGAGTGATATCCCACGCGAATGTCAGATGATCTTAACGTCCGTTTTTTTGGTCAGTGGGCCCGTCAGCGTTAAATCTTTCGTTTTATTGCTAATTCCGACTGTACAAGTCTTTATTTATTTTGTGTTCGAAACATGATTCTTTTTCGCTTTGTTTATTATCCGTACTATTCTAACGTTTCATAGAACTGTTATACATATTTTAAGAACATTCGTCATATTGTTTTTTCGTACCGAAATTAAAGTGCCCTGAGGGTGAAAACGGGATTTACGGGATACACTCTGGGCTACTTATGAGTTAGATAATAATGCTTCTTTTGGCTTTGCCGTAGTCGAAAAAAAAGAACTAACTTAATTACAAATTAACACATATAGGTATAGACATCTAGATATCACACTATTAAAATTCGTCTCGCGATAGAACATTATAAGACAAAATTTTTGATGCTAAATGATAACTCCGGAAGACGGTGCCTAAGATAAGTGACGTCATGGTCAACTATTTCAAGGTTGAAAAGGATTTGGCTCTTATCAGGTTGATAACATACCTACTAATGACCTACTAAGCTGAGATTTTGTGAAGACTTATATACCTAGTTGTATGAAATAATCATGGTTATTTGGAAAAATATTAGATCCAAGCGAATTGGAATTTATTATTGGTCGTCTAGTAACCTTGTTCAGTTCCGATTTTAAATGTGTGAATATGAAGGTGCTGGTAACATATTTCATTACCTTTTCTAACGAAAATATTTTGAAGTTTACCTATCGACATATATTTATAGTTTGTAACTACCGGTTTCATGGCTACTATTAAAATGGCCTTTAAAGAGCTAATACATACAATGAAATCTAAATTGTACATGCTTTCATGTATTTCTAAACTAATCATACGAAAAATAACACGTGTTGCGTATTTTTGCAATCTTTTTTTTTCTCAGTAAAATAACTTTTACGATTTTATTAAAATTTGGTGGTGGTTAGTGACCCTGACTGCTAAACTGGAGGTCGTAGGTTCAATTCCCACCCAGGACAAATCTTTGTGTGATGAGCATGATCATTTGTTCTGTGTCTGGGTGTATTTTTTCTATAACATGTATGTATTTAGAAATAAATAAGTATGTTTATCAGTTGTCTGGTTGCCATAGCACAGGCTCTGCCTATTTTGGGATCGAAGAAGAATGTCTATTAAAAAGTTATTTATCCTCACATTTTAGCCAGTATTTTTATTTGATCTGACAAATGATTTCCGCTACATCCCATTACTCAGGTCGTCACCTAATTGACATGAAAAGTGCATTCCTGACGGTAATAACACTGTTTTGAATCAATATTGGCTATCACGAACCGTGTGGGTTACTCTTGTGTTCGTTTACCTAAATACTGCAACCTTTGGGATTTGTCTAGAAAAATATTGTGAGTTATTATAAAGAGTAGTCATGAATGAGTTCTAGAGATGGGATTCTATCCGGGAAAATACACAAATCCAAAAAACGTAGTATAGTGGTTACAAAGGAATTTTGGTAGCAAAAACCCGATAACACTTTTCTTCAGTCGGGGACGATCCCAGGACACTCAGCAGTAGTTCTTGCAAACACTATACACTAAACCGTCCACACTATACCTGAATTTATACTGAACACAACCTCTGACCTTTTCTTTATTTAAATTATAAATCAATTCATATTGAACGGGGCAATAGATATTTTAAGACCAATGTCATGCCCTTCTGCAGTCTAAAAGGTCAGTCTAAAAGAAGTTCCGGCAACTTGAACTTTCCAAATCAGAAAAAAAGTTACCAGACTACCTGCAGTACCTACTCTCTCTCCTTTTGTCTTTTTAATCGACTTCCAAAAAGGAGGAGGTTCTTAATTCGGTTGGTATTTTTTTTTAATTCAAACTATGGTTGCGACTGTGACAGTGACTAGACCGCCCATTGTCACCCTCATCATCATCTTCCTGCTCTTATCCCATGTTACTTGGGGTCGGCGCAACACGTTTTTTTCTTCCATTCTGTCCTGTCAGCCGTCACGCTATCACTAACTCCCTTTTCTTTCATATCACTTCTAGCACAATCCATCCATCTTTTCTATGGCATCCCTCTCCCTCTCCATCCATCCACATATATATTCATAAATCTTATTCTCTCTTTTAGTTACATGTATTTCATTGTGTCACCCTGTGGACCTAAATATTTTCTTCACAGATTCAATTCTTTTCAGTAAAATGCAATAGTTAAAAAGATCATCTGCCTAGCCTTTTCCCAACTATATTGGGGTCGGCTTCCAGTCAAACCGGATTCAGCTGAATACCAGTATTTTACGTAGAGCGGCTGCCTACCAGACCTTCACAACCCATTAACTGGGTAACACGGTACTCCTTGGAAAGACTGGTGTCAGGTTATCTGGCTTCTGACTATCCGTAACGACTGCCAAAGATCTACAAAAGACAGCCGGGACCACCGGCTTAACGTGCTTTCCGAGGCACAGAGGAGTCTCGGTATGTAAAGTGAAGGTCACCCATCAACAGACCAACCTCGGCAAGCGTTGCTTAACCTTGAAGATCGACCCGTGCGGCTNGGAGGAGTCTCGGTATGTAGAGTGAAGGTCACCCATCCACAGACCAACCTCGGCAAGCGTTGCTTAACCTTGAAGATCGACCCGTGCGGCTGTTATTATTTAGCCACGAGCTCCTCTAGTTAGAGTTAAAAAGATATAGTCATCTAAATTATAAGAAAAGTATAATACAAGATACGAGCATTTTATTTTTAAAAAACGGAGCCCGTGAATCAACATCTGTTTTCCATGGCATACCTACCTACTCACATAAATACGTCATTTCACTCATTCGTACAATAAAACTCAGACATTTGATTAATGTTTTGGAGAACGAACAGTTCAAAAGAACTAAGAAGTTTTGTTTTTTAAAACAAGTCCAATGCATATTGTTTCCCGCCAGTCCTAACACTCATGGCCTTTGCAGGTATAAACTAAATACAATTCAAAATATTGCAGTCGTTGTAAACGAGCTAACTGGAATATAATAAAAATGCGGACCAAGTGCGAGTCGGACAATTATACGGCATCCAATTAACTATACTTACTGGAAACCTACGTAGTATGGCACTCCTTAATGCTAAATTAAGCTATTTCAAGTTATCTTCTCACCTTTCTCATTATTAATATAACATTTAACCGTAGGAGTCGAACTTGAAAGGTTCAGTTTACCAATTATAACTATAAAACTGGCCAAGTACGAGTCGAACTCGCATGCAAAGAGTTCCGAACACATTTCATTTTCGTAACATGTTCATATCCTGTTATCTATAGACATACAACTATTCTGTACCTTCGGAGATAAATGAGCAATAGTTTACTTTTCATCTAACTTCTTGAATAACTTCAAAACCATTTAGGTTGTTGAAAATTATGAAGAAAATATATGTAAACTGTAAAAACTTCTAAAGTTCAGACGACGTCTTAGCACTGGCTCCTTGAAAACACGATGAAGTTCGACTTGAAGGAGATCCAGTTCGATAGCTAAACGTTTAGCTAAATACCATTACCGTACCATATTTTAAAAGCAATTAATGCGACACAACAAATGTTTTTAACAAAGCTTAGTCCAACAATCCGGTGTACTCGTGCGGATCGCGCGAAACTTTTGAAATTGTAAACTGCATATAATGCTTAAATGTTTGCATCAACTATGACAAATATTTGTGAAAACGTATGTGGACTGAGATTAAAAAACTAGCATGGAATCTGTTATCATCATCTATAAACGAGTATATTAAAATGAATCGCTATTTCCCTTGTTCACGGCATCACGTGTGTACGGCTGGACCAAATTGGCTATTTCTTTTTTTGTTTTGTTTTTTACTGTCAGGAGAAGGTCCATAAGAAAGAAAATTTTGAAAAAAATATACATCCTGGCGAAGCCGGGACGGGCCACTAGTCTATCTATATATATATATATGAATCCCTATTTCCCTTGCTCACGGCGTCACACACACGTGAACGGCTGGACCAGTTTCGCTAATTCTTTTTGTTGTTGTTTGTTATTTTCAGAAGGTTATAATGGAAGTAAATTTTACATCCGGGCGAAGCCGGACCGGGCCACTATTTTTAAACAAAGCTCTCAACTCAAAACAAATAATGGATTTTTCAATCAGAATGTCATTTGTTTTAATCACTTAACATTCAATAGTACCAGTATTATAAAATCCTGAGTGGGCATACAACTGCATGTATGAACGTGTGCGTTATCGTAATCATACAACAGGCCCATGTGTACAATGCAAGCGTGAGAAATAATCCTACAAAGGATCACATGTATCGTTAGTTCAGTAAAATAAAAAAGTATGAAGAAGCGTGGTCTTTTAAACGTGTGCATCGGATATGACGACAATATTACATGAAAACAAGTTGTTTGTGTATGAAATAAATCAGCTTAGGCTTAGGGCATTCTCAGAACATAAAAAACGCAATATTTTTTAAAGTAATATTGAAAAATGTCCATAATAAAACAATATGAACGAAACATTTACAAACGAATGAAAACAATCGTAAGTTCATACGAATTGTGAACCTCCTCTTTTTTTATTCGTTTTAGAATGGGATTGCATATCGATATCTCAAGCTTGGTTGGTAATCAAAACGATCTTGCACGAAACTCAAGTAACGTGGAGCCGTCATCAACTTTAGTATAGAAAAACCTATGACAATTCAAAGCTTACAGGGCAGGATAAAAAACTGACAAAACGCTTCAATTCAATGGCCAGGTAATCCCATTATAAAAGCATGGTTAATCATTTTCATCTGACATCATACATCAATTAGTGCCAATTAAATTAGAAATTAGCGGTTTGACAAGCACGAATCGTATTATACTATAAATTAGTATTTTTGACGTGACATACGAGTTTACTAAACTAAGCATATTCAAAGCTAAAATGAATGCACACCAGATTTCCTTCTAACCTTTAATTAATTTTTCTCTCTAAGGTCTGTGTACCTATATACCTCTAAGTATCTGTCCAGGATACCTCGAAACAATGATCTGTTTATCCGGTTCATTCGTATCAGCATTTCCCAGTAAAGTCTAGAATAATTAATAAGTCGAAACGTTGGTAGCCTAATTCTAGATACTTAATTGAGTTTGATTTCAGATCGTGGAATTATAAGGTTAACCCTATTCTAAGTACCTAATTGCCATCACTCGTTATTGTCACTCGTACTCGTGTCGTCATCACAGTTAACAGCAATGCTATTTATTGATATTAATCGAAGATTTTATCCCTTAACATATAATTGAGAAAGATATAGAGATTTTTTTGCTGACGTAGACAGAGTCAATCATAGAAGAGGACGTCTTTTTTAAAAGGTCTTCGACCTTCTGAAAACCTTTCGACGTAAACTTCAATAAATAACGAAAAATAAATGGTTATAAATTATATTGATTTATTTGATATATATTTTGTAAGGAGGTTAAACGTAACACTTTTATTTGATATATATTTTGTAAGGAGGTTAAATGTAACACTTAAATTACACGTCAATCTTTTTGGGTAATTTTAAACTAGATGAGGCCGGTGTTTCCTAGCTAACAATCCACAACTCTCAATTTGATTGAGTCAAGAGCACTCGCCTAGAGTAAAATATAGGTGTCGGTACAGTAAGTACTGAAATTGTGCTGAAGGGTGAAAGTGCAGTAACAAAAAAAAGCCCGTGACTCCGTGAGGAAAGTATGTCATACGTTTCAACGGCTGTACGGTTGCCATGAAAGCTTGCCTTAATCAGTGTCGTCGGTTGGTACGCCTGCCAAGTCATGGTTTACCTTTTATTTGCACATTACTGGCTTTTCATTAAGACTGAGGATAAGTTTCTGAACAAACTCAAACTTTGATGAAATGTTTTGGTATGTTTGGTCTCACAGAACGAATTTATTTGGTTCTGTGTTTAAGGTTATAGAAATAATGCAATATCTGAATTTTCAAGGGGTCTCCATGGTATTTTCATATTTTCCCTGAAGCTCTTTGTAAATCTATTTTGCCAAGCTCTGGCTGAATATTACTGTAGAGCGTTGGAGCTGTGTTATCATTGCCCAGCTCGTCCCTATGAACTTCAATAATATCTACATTATATAATTTTAACCACGCCATGCCATTGGAATTTTAATTAAATTCATAACATTCTATGATTCCACTTAACCCATACGCAGGATTAAGAACAGTTGAATTCCTTGCAGGCGATGTAATTATTTATTTATAAATATTCAAGTTTCAAACGAGGCTGTTCGTGCAAAAGTCGGCACACCAGAATTTGCGCTATTGTTTCGTATGTAAAACAGCTAAAATGACATAATACCTACACCATTATGATCGAAGGAGGTTACGCGTTTAATGGACCGACTCCTGCGCCGATTACATTTGAAGCACTCTGACGAATTTGCGCTTCATCGTATACTAGTCTATTTATATTTTAATTATTTTTAAGTAGAATAACCTCCTTTTGATCAAAGTTTTAAAGCCTACGGATCATTCTACTAATATTAGAAATACCGAAATAAATGTGTTTGGATGTTATTTAATCAAAAACGATGCTCNTTAGAAATACCGAAATAAATGTGTTTGGATGTTATTTAATCAAAAACGATGCTCGAATAGATTTAGCTGGCAAAAGCTACCTTTACGATAAATATCGGCAAAAAAAAAGAAATAGAATTTTCATCGAAGAAATATTTACAAAGTACAAAACTGTAAGTACCTAAGACACACATACCCTCACTGGGTCAGCTGCGACCACATCCAGGCCTGCTCGCCTATTGCTATAGATAAGGTTTACTTGCTCGAAATTTCGCAGGACATAGGTAATAGATACGGACAGAATATTGTGACGTCACTTTAGTTACTATGCCGGCCGGATGCCGAATACTATATATAATATACCTATTAGGCGGTAAATTAATCGAATTTCGTGGAAATCTTTGTTCTCTTTCGAAGTGCGTTTGTGTTTGGTTTGGTTAGGTATATCTTGATTGCTAAGCTGCTAAAAATGACATACAAAGGAGTTGCCGAGATGAACTGAATAAGCCTAATCTCTTCAAAATTAGAACAGTGAACAGGCTTCTTCTGGGTAAGCTCGCTCAATCGTCAACTTTGTCTCTGTCAGTTATCACCTAGACTAGAGTCAAAAAACTCATCTCAAAAAAAGAAAAATTTTGACCAATCTGGTAGCAAGACATCGTCTAGTGAAAGAAAGAAGAAATGGAGTGAGACCTTCTCTGCACAGGACATGGCCTGGGCAAAGGCCTGTCTGTGATCTGGAGAAGTTTGTCCTATGTTATTTTTTGGTTCAAAATAACCTGAAGGTAAATTTCGCACTCACAGTGCATTTTTTGCACTTTAATATTTCTAGTAGTGCTCCGTAATGTGTTTCGCCTAATATTGAATTAAAATAATTTCAAAATAACATTTTTCCTTGACAAAGGACATCCCCTTTGTCCCTCAAATGGATTGAACCAAAGTTCGTCAAGGCTACAGTCATGCGATTGCGACCGTCAAACATACCTAATCAAATAGATTGGCCACAAAAAATGTCATGTTTTATATTAAGGCTTTGTGACCCGAACAAAATAGCATTATTAAATCATCTATATCTTTACATACAGATAAATAGTAGAAAAGTTAACACTTTTTAAGATAAAGCATTCCTGCAATACATATTTTACTATAGTACTTACTTAATCGTTTTTTGAATTTTTACAACATAATTATTTTTTTGTTTTTATCGATTTATGTACAACTACCTATTACAATATATGCACTTAAATAAATAAAAATAACAAACTAAAAATAGTCTAAAATTTGGCGTTGAAAAATTCCTCCGCATCGCCTGCCATTTTAATTCTTTAAGTTAAAGAATTACAGCTCTGCGAACAAAAACTGAAGCCAGTTTTATTTTGAAAATATTATAACTTAAATCTTAAGCAAAAAAATTATGGTTAAAGCTG
>NDFZ01002731.1:0-20115 GCA_002192655.3 Mamestra configurata
TGATCTTACTGACAAGATGATATTTGGTAGGTTTAACTTGAAAATTAATCGATTAATGGCCACGTTTTCGATGGAGTTTTAACTGAAGATGTTGAACTGATGGTTGCTTAATATAATCTTCTTTTATATAAAATTCTCGTGTCACAATGTTAGATACCATACTCCTCCGAAACGGCTTGACCGATTTTTATGAAATTTTATATGCATATTCAGTAGGTCTGAGAATCGGCTACTATTTCTTTTTCATACCCCTAAGTGATAAGGGTTGTCCACCCCTAACATTTCTTTTTTTTTGGACATTTTTTTTTTTCTGTAATGTGGCATTCAAAAATACATACAGCCCTAAATTTTCGCCCTTCTACCACCAACCCTTATTTTTTATAGCAATATTAGTACTTTAATTATTTTCTACGCTCGGCGGTCGATAATTGATCATTTACCACTCGATCAGTTATTCTATGATGACTATGACTATTTATTAAAAATTCAAATACAATTGAAAAAAATATTTTAGTGTTGGGAAGCCCATTTATTGAGAGAGGCTTTAGGCTATATAACATCACGCTACGGTCAATAGGAGCCGAGCATTCATGAAAAATGTGACGCAAACGAAGTTGCGTGGGTCAGCTAGTATTTTCTAAAAGTCTTCAAAGGGGCGATTTTCCAATAGTCAGATACCATTTATACTATTTACCTTTTAACATTTTGGTAAAAGTTGCTGATAGCATTGTAACTTTTACCTGAAAAATAAAAATGGTTATTTGACAGCTTTTGTTGAAGAGGAAGAATAAATATGGCTGTTTCACATTTGAAAAATACATTTATCCATTATTTCAAAATTATCGGTCGATTGCGAAATTGCCCCTAAACGACTAGGCGAATATTCGTCGACATTTTGAAAACGGTTTCAAAAATATTTTCACCAGTTTTTCAGCAGAATTATTATTCATCAAAAGAAATAAACAAAACAGAAATGCACACAAATTCTTTTTCAGTTTTTCATACGTGAATTCAGTTATTTCGAACATTTTTTATGCATAAATCGAGGACCCATTTAGCAAGTTGTTTGCACTGCAAAAATATTTATTCCTAACTCGGTCACTTGTCCGTTCCAGTGAGTTGATATTTTATTAGATATGTATTTTGTCAGCTTCAGAATAAAATGGGGTGATATATTCTTGCCGGTAACCCAGTGATACTTATACATTGGTACCTTTTACGCATGCATGACAGGACTGTTTAATGTTTTTTAACCTGTAATAGATCACATAGCAAGATACCCAAAGATCTTGGACCCTGTTATGTCATAGTCTTATGTAAACAAAACAACTGCAGATACTTCCACTTCGAGTCAAAGTTAAGTTTGGATACACGAAACGACTTCACAGTAATTTACTTTATAAATATGTTCTGTATGGTGTTGGATGTAAAAGCACCATCCCATCACTTCCCGTGGATGTCGTAAGAGGCGAATAAGGGACTCATCAGAGAATGGGCAGCAGCGTTCTCTGTGCATTGCAACAGCTACACTGCGATCGCCAACCTGCCTGAAAACTTGGCAATTATGGCAAACTTCCCCTTTGGGTGAAACCTATGTCCAGCAATGGACGTCATTCGGCAGATGATGATGATGATGATGATGATGATTATCTCGCAATACCTTCAACGTAATAATAAAAATATTTTTAAAAGGACTCATCAACTTAGCTACCTTTGTTTTTAAAGACGGCCTCACAAAGCTTTGATCCCATAAAATTCCAGGTTTTTTCACTATTTTGGTAGTGAAGGACTAAGCCGGCACCATGATAAATATTTCCGTGTTGATTACGAGCACGTAGCAGTAGTAGAAAAAAAATTGTTCACCTCGAAAAATTAAACTATAAATTTCGATCGGCTGAAACTCAAAATATTTGAGGGCAAATATATTTGTATTACCTTTTGATTCTTCTAATTTCTCTATATGTTAATGAAATTAACAAGCAAGATTTAATTTAAGATGACATTAATATAAGCATCTATGAAATCTGAAATGTTGTCAATTCTTCAACTTACCTCCACTCAAACAGTATTTAAGTTATTTGATTTATCTGCTATGAAGTATATACATATGGTTGGCGCCGGATAAATTTGCAATAAATGACATTGACCTTTCCCTTATATCTCTTCATAGGTACCGGACAAATAAATTATGAATGGTTGTTCATTACTAGAAAATGTAAAGGACCTCGATAGATGTAGATTCAGGACAGCTTTATGTCTTTTTTTCCGATTTTAGAAAAAGGATTGTCAAAAAATGTAGATGAGTCAATGGCCGGCCGCTATTGCAAGTCTATTTGGCGCCAGCCATAGTTTCCCGAATAATTCCCTCCACAATAATACGCCAATTAATTTACACTGATTACTCTATCTTCTTTGTAACGGTTTCAATTATTATTGTCTTCAAGATTTGATGATTACAGAAAATTCTTATAGATAATATGGCAAAGGAGGAATTTATCAATGTCTTTGGAGAATGATGACTGTTTAAAGACCTCAATTTTTCTGGGGTCCACTCATTGACTAATGCTATCTCTAATTTCCCGTCACTTCAACAGTAATTTCTATGCTAGTCATATTTATCTTTCACATAGTCCATCTATCATGACTTTGGTTTTGCCAGCCTCTATAACAACTGCGAAAAAGTTTTGATTACGGACTCAAAACTTTCCTCAACTTTTTAAACAGTCATAACAATAAAATAATTTGATAGTCATCTTCTTCAATTTATCTCGAGCCTTTTCACATTTATTGGGTTGCGTTTGGCTTCCAATCAAACCGGATGCCTCCAAAACCCAGTAACTGTATATCACGATACATCCTGGTATACTGACACACATACACACACACACAACACACACACACATTACATATCTCATTTTCTGGCTTTTGACTGACTATCCAAAACGACTTTTAAAGATCTACAAATGATAGCCGAGGCCAACTACTTAAAATGCTTTCCGACGCACGGAAGAGTCTCGGTGCGAAACAGACGGTCAAACATCTACTTACCGATTTGAGTAAGCGTCGCTTACCATTGAAAATTTGCCCGCGGAGCTGTTATTTCTTTGCCACGAGCTTCTCCAAGTCATCTTCTATATCTCAGACAAAAATCTACCACATAAAAGCCTCCAAGCGATGTTACATCGGCGAGTCCATTACTTCATGAAACCAACGACCTTCACTAGATCGTCGGTCATAATTGGCCAAATTAATTTTAACGTAATTACTCATTGTTTTCATTCACTGACTTGTAATAATTATCTTAGACATTAAGGAGTACCTACTGAGTAGCTTTGATCCTGGAAATCAGGATAATTGAAAATAAATCCACGCGGAAATCAAATCCAGTGTTCGTTTAGACCTTGTTGGTGTTTATTGTCTTAACAATAAATTATAATCTTCAACGGATGTCTGAAATCAGCCAAAAATCTGTTGTCCTAATTTAATATTATAAACGCGAAAGTTTGGATGTATGGACGTTTGTTACTATTTCACGCAAAAACTACTAAAAGGATCTTGATGAAATTTGGTACAGAGGTAGATTACATTCTAGAATAACACATATGATCTTTTTTATCCCGGGAGTACCTATGTTCCCTTAGGATAATTTCGACATTCACGCGGGCGGCAGCTATTTTAGAAATAAAACCCATAAGCGATAAGGCCGCCCATTGCGGCACCCTATCTTTTCTGTAACTATTTTATATTACCTATTATGTATTAAGGTACATAATATTTTATTCTACTAACTTTCTCATGGGATCAAGTATTTCATGGTAATGCCAAGATTTAAACAGTATTTCATTAGCATGTTTCAGTTTCAAAAATGGATGGGAAATCATCATTCCGCTCTGGGCGGAACGAAAGGGAGTGTCAGACTCTTACTGACTAAAACCCATCCGTGTTCCTTCTAATGCCCTTTGCGTGCCGGGGCCACGGTGACTCTTTCGAACAAATTCCACAACCCCGGCAGTTCAGTTTCAGCCTGGAGTCTAGATTTGTACCCGAGCGTGGCAACTATATAATAATTTACCAATGTTATAAACACCTCATCATACAACTTTAGGGAAATCAAGAGTGCTTATGTAATCAGGAAGCAATGGGCCTTTAAAAGACACACAATTGCGCCGAATAGATTAAACCATAAGATACACAATAGTTTCTTGGAAATAATTACCATAGGGTGCGTGAAACTTGCCTAGCTCCTTCCGGGTTATCATCTCCTTTACCGATGTTCACACACGTACTGTAGAGTAATTAGTGAATGTAACTTTAATTGGTGGTTTGTACGATATCCTGGTGGGTTTAGATTTGGCAAACATGGAGAGAAAACAGTTAGTTACGTAATTCTATAGTCCGTCTTACTGATTATAATGAAGAAACTTATGCAGTTTTTTTATTACAATGAGTTTTAATTCATACGTTTCGGGATATTTCTTGTTACTGCTGTAGGAAATATCGTTCTCAAATAGTAGACCGTAAAATTCTAGTCACAAATAAATGTAAATATTTTTTTTCATACACAGGGTTGACCGAAGAATAAATATGGTTTGATGGCATTTGTATTGAAAATAGGTATGTCAAACAGAATTAATATGGACTAAAGAATATTTTTTCTATTAAAACTGCCTGACTATTGAAAAAATCTGCCCTCAGACATTTTACACTTCATTTATTAGTGATAGTTTCATGTGCTAACCCACCGATAAATTGATAACCTGACACTTTATTAGACGGAGCAAAAAATAATCCTGAAATTCCCTCCGTGAAACTTCTTGCAACCATTTTAAGTTTCTTCCCTTCTCCACAATCACAGCGATGTCAGCTTTTCCAAGAGATTGCACAAAAACTAATCTGGAGGTTTCATCGCCTGAATCCGATACAATGTTTCAAGAAATAACACTTAGTTTCACACAGAAGTGAGCAATAATAGGATCCAATCAAGAAAGAAAACTCAATTTTAAGGGTGTCTCGGAGAAGATTAAATTATCTTATGTTTATCTTTCACTTGGCAAGGGAATATTTCTTTTACGCGTTAATGTTTGAGTGTTGAATGAAAAAAGTTATAAATGACGGTATTAAATTTTCGACATATGCGTTTGAAATTACTTTGAACATACAATTATATCAGAGTAAATGAAATACCTATACTTTAAACAGTATTTATAAACATGTTTTCTTTCATTCTATTTCTTTTTTTTCGAACAGAATTGAAAGCTTCATTCGATTCATTACACACAAACCAATTTCAAATTTACATTTGATGCAAATGCACTATTCAGAACATATCTTTATATATTACCAAGATTAATTAAATGCATCTGGCATTTTATCTGACGATATTAATAGGTGAGCAAAAATGTCAAATGCCAATGTCTGCATAGTGAATGTAGGCACGTAGATCATAGGTATTCATGCAGGTGTACGATGGATTCCTAACGCTTGGGAATTATAATGAATTCTAGTGAGGGTGTGGCTAAAATCTAGACGTATGCTATGGCTAACAAAACCAAATTTATCAATAAAAAAAAAATGACTATGTGATTAGTGTATCATTCTCAATTCAAATTTTCTATAGAATAAGGAATATACTAATCACTACCGTATTTCATTTCTAATCCAATCATTATGGTAATTTATTTTATAATGAATAATGCTGTAAGTATGACGTAATTATGTTGTTCTAGCATAAAGATATCATAAGCCGATTTCACCGTTGCATTGAAAGCGAACGCGATCATAAAATACACTAACCGCTTCGGAACGTGATATTCTCATTGGCTGCAATCAATCAATCAATCAATCATTTATTTATTTGCAAACATGGGTATTGGTACATAAATGTTCTATTTTACATAGTATAATTCTCCATATTTTACCGTCGCAAGGGCATGCAAATAATATTGAATTCACAAATTAAAATCAAATAAAAAATAACTACACAAATTTAAATCACAAAAATTATAAATGTCAGATTTTGTTAAATAAATGTCATGTTGAGGTTACAATAAAAAAAAAAAAAAATGTCGGACTGGTTACGCTAATAAAAATTATAAATGTCAAATTTTGTTCAGTAAATGTCATGTTAAGGTTACAATAAAAAATAAAAAAAATGTCGGACTGGTTACGCTAATAAAAATTATAAATGTCAAATTTTGTTCAATAAATGTCATGTTTACATTACAATAAAACAATAAGATATCTGAAAGATGTCGGAGTTTGATGATACAAAATGAAATAATAAGTCAGGCAATTGGAATAAAAGTATGTCAATCAGGTTATGTATCTACTTAGTAGCAGCTACATATAATAAAACTCCGCTACTGAATGTCGAAGTTTGAAATGTTGACGTATGTTAGTTCTAAAGTACAGGATCTCGATGTACGCCAGTTCGAAAGTTCACTGGAGCGAAGTATGCAAGGCCGACGTATCGTTAGTTAGAAAGCATACGAGTGCGATGTACGCCAGTTCGAAATTACCCTGTTACGAAGTATGCAATGCCTCCGTACTGTTACTGGTACTCCTACAACATTATAATTAGCAAATTTGTGTAAAAATAAATTTACTTCATGACCAATTTCGAGGTAGCGCTCGCCGGCCGCTCCCGCGGCACCGCCCGCTTCGCTCGCTCGGCTCGCGCGTAGTTGGTCACAGTTCTAACCTAACCTGGGTAATTTCGAACTGGCGTACATCGAGATCCTGTACTTTAGAACTAACATACGTCGATATTTCAAACTTCGACATTCAGTAGCGGAGTGCTATAATAATAACAAATAAGTCATAAATTTTTGTAATAACCAAATTGCTAAAGTGCAACAGTACTCATTTATTTCTAAACTTTAACCTCTATGTGGTAATTACTTTGAAGAAAAATTAAAAAAAGACCCTGACATTGAGCTTTAGAGTTGAAACTTGCTAGAATACATAAAAACAAAAGAACTCCTAATGAGCGGTTGACTAATTATCCAGATGCAGTACCTATTGAAGAACTAAGGTCATTAATTTGAACTTAGATATTGATTAAACCTCTCTTGCAATTGGGCTGCTGAAAAACCTCTTAGTTTTAACTCTCTTAATTTTCAACAGTTCTGTATGGTGTCGGACGTAAAAGAATAGCACAATCCCATCACTTCCCGTGGGTGTCGTAAGAGGCGACTAAGGGACTCACCAGAGAATGGCCAGTAGCATTCTCTGTGCATTGCAACAGCTACCCTGCGATCGCCAACCCGCCTGCCAAGCGTGGCGATTATGGCAAACCCCCTCTCCAGGGGAGGCCTATGTCCAGCAGTGGACGTCTTTCGGCTGATATGATGATGAATTTTCATCAAAGTTCACATACCAATCTAAAAATAACCGACTTTCATATTAACCGAGTTTCGAAACAATTGAGATCAAAGCCATATCATATCATCATCCTTTTAACCTATTTCTGGTGCACTTCACTTAGTATTCTGAAACTATCTTGTACTGGTTGGTATTCATACAAAGGAATTTTACAGTCGTTGAAAAATCCAATTTGTCGTTTTATTTAAAGGAGATGAGTTCTTGTGGAATATTTTAAAGTGGAGGTGTAAGATAGTGAATGTGATATGGAATGTTTATTTGACTTGTGGGGAAGACGGTTTGAATTTTTATTGGGTGTATTATATTTACTATTTCTGTTGAAGTCTACAAAGGTATACGGCACTGAAACCTAAACCCTGCAAAGAGGTCAGTCATATAATGATATTTTTGTTTGTATGTAGGTTAGCCATAACACTTTTACACATAAACCTTTTTTGGTCATGTTAAACTAGATAAGGCCGGTGTTTCCTAGCTGACTACACTGAGAAGAAACACCGAAATAAACTCAGAGGTCAAATTCTCTTTTAAAGTCCACACAACCGTACTGGTCAAATCATATGAGAACCATATAGGTTAATGTCTGAAGTGGTCTTTTGAGGAAAGTATCACACAGAAAGTTGACCCTGCCATGGTTGGGAAAGACTAGGCAGATTTGTTGAACGTTGAACTCATATTGTGTCGAGCTATGCAAACATACACGTATGGACTGGTTGAACTTTTTTCGCGATTTCTGGGTTTGTCCCATAGTGAAAAATACAATTAACCATTTTGTAGACTATTTTTATTTTTGTTACAAATATATGGTTTAATGTGACTCATCTTCTACCTGGCCCTTTCCCAACTATATTGGGGTCGGCTTCCAGTCAAACCGGATTCAGCTGAATACCAGTTTTTTACGTGGAGCAGCTGCCTAGCAGATTTCCACAACCTATTAACTGGGTGACACGGTACTTCTTGACAAGACTGAAGTCAGATTTTCTGACTTCTGACAATACGTAACGACTGCCAAAGATCTACAAATGACAGACCAACTGCTTAGNGCAGATTTCCACAACCCATTAACTGGATGACACGGTACTTCTTGACAAGACTGAAGTCAGATTTTCTGACTTCTGACAATACGTAACGACTGCCAAAGATCTACAAATGACAGACCAACTGCTTAACGTGCTTTCCGAGGCACGGTGGAGTCTCGGTATGTTGAGATGGTCACCTATCCACAGACCGACCTTGGCAAGCGTTGCTTAACCTTGAAGACCGACCCATGCGGCTGTTATTATTTAGCCGCAAGGTTTTGGTTTAATGTGACTGATTTTTCAAATTAGCGGCTGGAACTATTCAAACGCTACTTGCGTTGAAAAGACTCGCTTACACCCGAAATCTCAAATTCTACGGAACTTAAGCACAGTCTTTGTCCACTTTTGGTACTGAATCTTGCACACAAATATATGATTGTTTAGATCAATGATAGTTGGTTGAACATTTTCTTATTTTGCTTTGAATCTCAATAGTAACGGCAAGACATTGAATATTGTATTCAGGATCAATAAAAATGTAAATATCTATTTCTGCAACTTCGTTCTACATCAAAGAAACAGTGAACTTTTCACTACGAAACAATGAAGTCATGTTAAAGTTTTGACATTCTAGTTTTGCTTTTAACTCTTTTATATTTTCTTTTCGTTGCTACAAATGTGAAAACAAAATAGTGCGCTAAAGCTTTTAGTTATGCAAACATATAGCAATCTTATATTTTAACATAGAATCGAATCAATAGAACTGTTTTCTTATATTGAAACTTGGACAATATCAGAATTTCAAACAATGTTATGGAAGTTAAGCTACTGTGACATTGCCCCTATATTTTGCAAAGAGCGTTCACTGTGCGCTCGGGAGTGCTCGGTCATTTTCGTGAGCGTTCGGGATTCTGACTTGAATAACAATGGCGGCCTTTGCGCTGCACGCACGATTTGATCCAATTTTGAATGTGGATACAGTATCAGAGATATCATATCTGATGTTGGAACTATTTAGCTGAAATGATAGTCTTTGCAAAAGACGCTCTTCGTGTTAAGAAGTCAAGTGTATGATGTATGGACCTTTATTCCTATTTTGTACAGCGCAATTTTTGCGAAAGAATATTTCCTTTTTCCTCGACATACAAATGTCATGTTCGTTGAAAAATGAAGACGCTCTCGTTCAACCAAAAGATATTTACTGTCTGTATTCGTGGAAAACTGTCTCCAGTTTCGTCAAAGACGCACATAATAATTGTTTCCGAGAAATGTCTTCCATCGTATTTGAATTTCCTAGAATTCACGGAAAACAACAAACATTCCTATATAGCGAACATGTAGAAACTAACGCCACACTAAAGATATACAGCCACATAGCAAAATAAATGAGACTTAGCACGACCCAGAGCTTTCCCGCCGGGATTATGGCGCCGAGATATTACTCCGAAAATTGGTAGGATTCCCCTAACATCAGCTAAGCGTAATTTTCATAATTTGTGTTTCCGTGAGGGTGGGCAAAGAGAATATTGAATAGTTTAAGTTGGTGACGTCACACACTGAGTACCTAGACAGTGGGACATCGAAAAAAAACCTTATGGCATGGATATTCAACATACTTTACACTAACTCTAAGAAACAGCAAAGTGAATGTCTAAAAAAAGGACTCAGCTACAACTCAACTCTGGCATATCAGCAAAGAATCACTGACCATTACTGCATTTTTGTTTTAATTACAATTGAAAGTTGCAAAGTATTCTTAAAAATTATCATAAGAAAATGGCTAGAAGTCTTTAAACTTTTTTCGTGCCAATGGCTTCATAATTACCAGGTAAAATTAACTATGGAAATCAACTATCCAGTCAATCAATGTATCCTTTTCATTTCGTACTCATTTCCATGTAGAATATAAAAGGTCAAATTCATTCTCATTGATCCACGCTGATACATTTGTACATTACCATTTTGATAGGCCACTTAGTACTCCGGTTATTGTACCTAATAAATAAAGCAAATATCGGAGAGAATACCATCCAATAAGTAATTACTTTGTCTTAACTTCTGGTTGACAAGTTCAAAGCTCTCTTGATCTCAAATAAAGCTGGAACAATACTGCATTAGGAATTTAATTAATTGAAACATTAAATCGGTCAAAATCATCTGATATTAATATTAGGCTTTTCTCTCAGTAACACAAAATTCGAAACACGTTTGAAAATTTAGAAGCTAATTTGGAATCTCGGAGTGAGCTTAAAATATTGTGCCATAGGGAAGACTTTAGAAATAATGAAGTAATATTTCAATCGTAAATATAAATACCTATTTTAGTCGACTTCGTCTAAAGTTTTTTTGAGATCCAAGCAAAATCATTATTTGTTCCAGAGTAAGAAAGAGATAGCGCTATACATCTTCTCTAGCTCCATCTCAGTTTTTCATGAGCCGAATGGGAACGCTTACATCACAACTCACAAGTCACAAAGTTCCAAGCTAACTGACAGTTACGCAAAATATAATGGTCCTTAGTTTTATCTGTCAGAGAACAAAATTATTTGCTACTTTGTCTTTTTTATGTACTTATTTGTGAACCTGATGAATACATAACTGTTTTAAGAACCGGAATATTTGGGACTAACATTATATTTATTTGACTTAAGTTTTTTGGTGGAAATGTGCTCCACCATATTAACTTAAGCGCAAAATATCAGCCATAATAATTATATTCAATCTTGGATCACCATAAAATAAAAAGAGGGAATATTGTAAAATTACCAGCTTTTGCCCATGACTCGAGTTCATACAGATTTTCGCAAAAAAATTAGCTTATAGCCGTTTCCAGGGACCCATCTATCTCTGTACCTAAATTCATCAAAATTGATTCAGCGATTTAGCATAACTAGTAAATAAACAGACAAACTTACTTTCGTATGTATAATATTAGTTAAGATAAAAGCAGTTAAATAATAGAATTGGACCGATTTTTTTTTTATTAAATATTGTGGCGATTTTAGACCGTAAGCGCTAAAGAGAAAAGTTCGTTACTAAATTTCTTTTAATACCCAAAAACGTGATTACTATAAAATCAAGTAAAAACNACCATCCATAAAAAAAAAAATATATAATATTAGTTAAGATAAAAGCAGTTAAATAATAGAATTGGACCGAATTTTTTTATTAAAATATTATGGCGATTTTAGAGCGTAAGCGCTAAAGAGAAAAGTTCGTTACTAAATTTCTTTTAATACTCAAAATAGTGATTACTATAAAATCAAGTAAAAACTACACTTTTTAAGCTCCCACATTAAGAGCACGACAGTCCGTCATTTCGTGAAATATTTCGTCGTCGAGACCGTCATAAAAACTTTTTTTTTTTAATCCAGACGAAAAATGCTAAGCGAGGGCAAGAGTAACGCCCCTAAAACAATTGTGTCTTTTTCCCTCCATCCTATAACCTAAAAAGGAACTGCTTATGTCATTGATGGATTTTCTTTTCGGGCAAAGTAAAGAACGTTGACTTTGCCCCTTTTACTGAGTGTGCCTATTTCGTTGTGCTTTATTTCACAAAACATATTCAAGTCTGTTTGTCGAATGTTTTGTGAATTATATTTAAAGATCTAATGTCTCTATTTCCTATATTAACAGAGTATATGAAGAGCTTGTTAATCAAATATACTTATTCCATGTTCTCTTACCAAATGAGTGCAAATATTTGTCGTATCATATAGCATTCAGCATCACATACACACTATAGGTATTTATTTATTTAATATAGGCATACGTATATCAACGACTTATTTACAAATCAATACTATGTAACAACATTTACGAGAGGCCCTGAGTAGGTAAACAAGTCATTTACAGGCATGCATATCATTCACAGAGTAGGTCGAATGAACTTGTATCACAATCCGATAGATTTTTAAGAATAGAAGTATATTTCTAATCCAATGCTCATTCAAACCCATTTATAAATAAAAAATATACGGTTAAAAAGCTTCGTTTAAATACTGATTAGATTATTTATTTTAAGCTACGGAGAATTAGAATTTTAATCGGATAATTAGTAGATATTTAAGCGTATAAAATATATCTGTTAAACTAAAGTTAATTCGTCTGCTTGACATCGTAAATGACCCATAGAATGAATTGTTAAAAAACGGCATTATCTCAACTTGAATAATTTATACTGTGAAACTGCTTTGAAAATAGTCTGTACGGTGGACGATGAACTGAAATATCGCATAAGGTTCTAACTGTGATTTCTTCTAAACTACAGTTAAGTAATTATTAGCTGTTGCTCTGAACTCATAAATACAAAATTCATAGCTTTAGTTCGACTTTTAATTGTATTCAATAACTTGACAGTTCAAAAACAATTTTTAATTGTGTTTATCGTGTTTTTAAGACAAGTTTTTTTTTTTCCTTAGCCTATTGTGTCCCACTGCTGGGCAAAGGCCTCCATCATATCCTTCCAGATATTCTTTTCTTGCGCCACCTCGAACCAGCATTCGCAGTGTGCATCCAAATCATCTCGCCACCGCTGTCTGGGCCGGCCTCAGCGACGCCGTCCATCCTCTGGCACCCATTGCGTGGAGACTTTTGTCCAGCGGTCACTATGCATGCGGTTGGTGTGACCCGCCCAGTCCAATTTCAGCCTGGCAGATTTTTGCCCACGCAATGATAAGACAAGACAATTTATTAAATTTAAAACCAAAGTTCATTCTTTCATTCTTACACCAACTCACTAATTTTTTTTGTCAAAATCTGAACTCTTCAACTGTCAAATTACTGAATACAATTAAAAATCAAACTATAGAAGGTGCTTAATCAACACTTAAAGGATTTAAATCAAGTTCACCTGTTACGTAATAATCCACATGATTTCATAAACGCTCTATTGTAAGTAACCACTGCTATGTAACCACTGCTATATTAATAACAGAGTCATTATGTCCTGTATAACCAGTAACTTCACGATTATTACTTACAAGAAAGTAATATTAAGCGCTTTTATTAACTACATGACCCAGGCATATTAATATAATCTCTCTCGTGACCACACGGAGTGAGTACAAAACTAGGGCTATCGCAAAAGTGACCTTTCTAGCATTTCATTAGCAACAATACAGATACAGAACCTTATCTATTCTTAGTTATACAGTGAGACCGGTTAAACTGGGGATATATTGGAGGTGGGTTTTCAGTAGTCGATTCGAGCTCTTTATATGTAAAAACTGGCCCTTCATAATTTATCTATTTTTCCGATAAATTAAGTCGTATAATTAGTGGATATTATGTACTTGAATGTTTTCTAGACTAACCCCGGATTCTGAAAAAAAATAGCACTCACTTGTCGTGATGGTAATCACAACAAGTGAAGTGCGAAAACTCATTCAACCAATCACAGATGTGATTGGTTGAATCAGTTTTTGCATTTTAAAAATGTGTATGACGATTTCGCATGAGTTTTCACGTAAAAAAAATCTCTCGACCAATCACATCTGTGATTGAATTATTTTTTTTACGCGCGTTTGACAATAGAATGTCAAAGTAAATTATTGTGTCACAACGAAAAACCGTAACTATTTATGAGACAAAACCTGAAAATGCGAAAAAAACTACCCCATACATGTATAATTGCAAAACACGTAAAAATGTGCTTAAAATCAGATTTATTTTTGCGATTTCAGGGTTGTTCCCATACCAAAGTGTATTCATAATGTAAACCCCTCTTCAAGATTTCCGTTTTTTCTGACACACCTTAGACATAACTTGTTTTGTTTTATAAATGCAGCCTTTTTAAATGTCCCATGTTTAACCAGCCGCCCTGCACACTATACACAGCTCTATCCCCCCATTCGTAAGCGGTACTTAGCCCGGACTTAACCCCCACGCTTTAATTCAAAGTTACGACTCGACTCTTTCGCAACGGCTAAGAATAGCCTACGATTACTGCACCTTTGTTTTACACGGGGCGTCCATAAGATTTTGTTAATCTCCTTCTAATTGTGGAGGTCGACCTGTGTAGATGGTGTTTTGTTTCATAAACGTGGTGTTTTTATTAAATAGAGAGCATTTTCGTAGGTATTTTGGAGTGTGTAATAAAATAATTATGAACAGTTTTGAGAAAATATCTACAACAAGCACTTCGCCCGCAACTTCGTCTGCGCTGAATGATTTTTTAGCTCTATATTAATATTATAAATGCGGAAGTTTGGATGTTTGCTACTCAAACACGTCAGAACGGCTGAACAGATCTTGATGAAATTGTGCACCGAGGTTGATTTTAGTCTGGAATCACACATAGGATACTTTTTATCCCGGTAGTATGTNAAGAAAGTAATATTAAGCGCTTTTATTAACTACATGACCCAGGCATATTAATATAATCTCTCTCGTGACCACACGGAGTGAGTACAACACTAGGGCTATCGCAAAAGTGACCTTTCTAGCATTTCATTAGCAACAACACAGATACAGAACCTTATCTATTCTTAGTTATACAGTGAGACCGGTTAAACTGGGGATATATTGGAGGTGGGTTTTCAGTAGTCGATTCGAGCTCTTTACATGTAAAAACTGGCCCTTCATAATTTATCTATTTTTCCAATAAATTAAGTCGTATAATTAGTGGATATTATGTACTTGAATGTTTTCTAGACTAACCCCGGATTCTGAAAAAAAATAGCACTCACTTGTCGTGATGGTAATCATAACAAGTGAAGTGCGAAAACTCATTCAACCAATCACAGATGTGATTGGTTGAATAAGTTTTTGCATTTTAAAAATGTGTATGACGATTTCGCATGAGTTTTCACGTAAAAAAAATCTTTCAACCAATCACATCTGTGATTGAATTATTTTTTTTACGCGCGTTTGACAACAGAATGTCAAAGTAAATTATTGTGTCACAACGAAAAACCGTAACTATGTATGAGACAAAACCTGAGAATGCGAATAAAAACTACCCCATATANGCGAAAAAAACTACCCCATACATGTATAATTGCAAAACACGTAAAAATGTGCTTAAAATCAGATTTATTTTTGCGATTTCAGGGTTGTTCCCATACCAAAGTGTATTCATAATGTAAACCCCTCTTCAAGATTTCAGTTTTTTCTGACACACCTTGCATAACTTGTTTTGTTTTATAAATGCAGCCTTTTTAAATGTCCCATGTTTAACCAGCCGCCCTGCACACTATACACAGTTCTATCCCCCCATTCGTAAGCGGTACTTAGCCCGGACTTAACCCCCACGCTTTAATTCAAAGTTACGACTCGACTCTTTCGCAACGGCTAAGAATAGCCTACGATTACTGCACCTTTGTTTTACACGGGGCGTCCATAAGATTTTGTTAATCTCCTTCTAATTGTGGAGGTCGACCTGTGTAGATGGTGTTTTGTTTCATAAACGTGGTGTTTTTATTAAATAGAGAGCATTTTCGTAGGTATTTTGGAGTGTGTAATAAAATAATTATGAACAGTTTTGAGAAAATATCTACAACAAGCACTTCGCCCGCAACTTCGTCTGCGCTGAATGATTTTTTAGCTCTATATTAATATTATAAATGCGGAAGTTTGGATGTTTGCTACTCAAACACGTCAGAACGGCTGAACAGATCTTGATGAAATTGTGCACCGAGGTTGATTTTAGTCTGGAATCACACATAGGATACTTTTTATCCCGGTAGTATGTTTTCTAGGGGAGATTTTCGCCATTCGCGCGGGCGGAGCCGCGGGCGACAGCTAGTCTACATCATAAAACAAGCCTTGTGCTAAAATTCATGTTCCTTCTCCCACTTAGTTTCGCCTATGTGTTGTTATGCCAGTTAGTCAGTATCATTTTTATAGATATAAAGGGATGCACTTGTAGGTAAAAACCACCCGGTCTATGTGGTAACAGTTTGGGGAGGCTTAAGTCCAGCATTTCAGACGAGAGAAGTCCACATATCTCTCGGCAGAAATAATGATGAAAAGCCATTAAGATAGAAGTTTGAGTTAAAAAAAAGTTTAAATAACCCAATTAACATATTCAAAAGTTCCACAATCAATATTCACAACGATCAAAGAAAGTAAATTAATTCACAAACCCTCATAAAACTCGAACTCATTCCCAATTTCTTTCTCTCAACGTACAAAAGCAAAACCAGTTCTGGAACAAACTTTCACATTTGAATTGCCTCTTCCCTTAAATGCACTTTATCATCATCTACCTAGTCATGACCCAACTATATTGGGGTCGGCTTTCATATGTATGTTGGTCACCCATCCACAGTACGACCTCGGCAAGCGTTACTAAACAAAGTCAAAGCGTTTATTTCAATTAGGCCATTAAACGGCACTTTTGAACGTCATCATTTATAATAATAATAATAAATCATTTTATTGTGGATCATAGGTACATAAGATGTCGGGTTGGTTACAGGTAATCTGCTATGTCCCGCATTCAAAATTCACAATTTTACAGTTAAAATAATAATATAAAATTAATAAAGTGACTCTACAGTCCATTCGTAAAGGTATGTATTCTTATGGAGAAGCACGGACAAGACACTCCATAGTTACTATTTTCAAATAATTCGTTTTACAATATTTGGTATACAAAAATTATCATTGAAGATCGACCCGTTGCAGCTTCTCTAAATACACTTCGAAGTACATTTTATTGTATCACACTTTAACTAGTACCAATGCCAAGTCAGTGACGTAAATCTTAATTAAACGAACACTGGACGCCAAGGTTCAAGAAATCAGGACCCACTATGTACCGTAAAAGAGCTTACACAAATTGAATTTGTTAGAAGAAATCCCCTCCAAGTGCGATGAATAAAGACAATGCTTGCCGGAGAAAAATACAGGACAGTATTGGAGATACATATTGTAAAACAAAGTCTGCCGGCCGCGTTTGTCTGTTGGTCTGTCTGGATACATGAGGATGGTTCAGGTGTTTATTTAATAAAAGTTTAGAAATATAATAAACTCGTTGGTAGTTATATTTTCGAGCCGTTTGGGGTCGAAACATTCGGGTCGTGGGGTCCGAGTGCTCAAAACTTGTTTAAAGATCCAGATCTATTTTTAAACAAGTTTTGAGCACTCGGACCCCAAGACACTCGGACTGGCAAGAAGCTTAGTTGACACTTCGCGTGACCGAAGGGCTGGCTTTTACCTCGGCAAAGGATAAGCCATACAACGTGGCAGCCATTTGGGTACATTACCAGTAGCTAGCGATGCGGAGTAAATATTAGACGCCATATTTTAAACGATTTTTAGTAATAGTAATAGTTAGTTGTACATAATATAATATTCAAGGAAATATAAAAGTTTCATGAAAATTGACTGAAGCATGAAAAATATCTTAGTTATTTAGCAAAGCTTTATGCAGTTACTTCGGAGGTAGTTCGCATTTTTCTTCCAACCAATCAGTGTCGTTAATATTTTCACGAAAAAAAAAATGTTTTGGAAGAATTGACATCACTTATCTTGGTTAGCATCGAAAAGGGTGACAACGATTACTTACTTTAAATTCGATTATTTTGTTCGAAACGTGGTAAATACAAAAAAAATGTGTCTATTTATTTTTAATGATCTTGCTATACGTACCTTTAATTTCAAGACACACTGTCCGAAGCAACCCTGTATACTCTTTTACCCGTGTGAAGTCGGGGACCTTGCTAGTTGGAGATACAAACGCATTTTGTGGAACGAAATATTCTGATAAGTCGACCTCGTTCTTGAGCCTTAAATCTGAGACGAGTTTCGGTACAAGATTGCCTTGTGGTGAATGTTCAAATGAAATTGAGAACTTAATTTGTACCGCTTTTTGGTCTAGTGATTGTCTTTTTTTTATCTTAGTATTGCAAGTGGGAATACTAAAGTTCTAAACTCGAACTCCGGGTTAAGGCTCCTGCAGACAAGTGCGCCGCGACAAGCCGACACTAATGTATTTTATTTCCGTAGTAATAATTTTCGTGAAAAATGGGGGCCACATTGATATCGCATTTATGCAAGTTATNTACAAAAAAAATGTGTCTATTTATTTTTAATGATCTTGCTATACGTACCTTTAATTTCAAGACACACTGTCCGAAGCAACCCTGTATACTCTTTTACCCGTGTGAAGTCGGGGACCTTGCTAGTTGGAGATACAAACGCATTTTGTGGAACGAAATATTCTGATAAGTCGACCTCGTTCTTGAGCCTTAAATCTGAGACGAGTTTCGGTACAAGATTGCCTTGTGGTGAATGTTCAAATGAAATTGAGAACTTAATTTGTACCGCTTTTTGGTCTAGTGATTGTCTTTTTTTTATCTTAGTATTGCAAGTGGGAATACTAAAGTTCTAAACTCGAACTCCGGGTTAAGGCTCCTGCAGACAAGTGCGCCGCGACAAGCCGACACTAATGTATTTTATTTCCGTAGTAATAATTTTCGTGAAAAATGGGGGCCACATTGATATCGCATTTATGCAAGTTATGATGTTTGTCCCTGATGTCATTTTTAGATCTTTGACAGTCGTTGCGGGTACCGATCTTGCAAAGGGTATCGTTGAATACAACATGTAACAGAATGAACGCAATACCTCTCAAGGGATTATACTTATCATTATGAACAACTTTAACTATGGGAGCAACCCAGAAATCGCAAATACTCGATACATTTTATCGAGTTATGCGCACATAAATGTATGGGTAATGTGTAGGCAGATTTATTGGTATCGCATTGTTGCATTAGGATTTTTTCTTGAGGCACCTGTGCCTTCACGGACTAGGTACTTTGCGAACCCTGTTACAAAAATAATCTTTATTATTCTATCCTATACTATACTATACTATACTGTACTGTACTGTAATATTATAAATCCGAAAGTTTGGGTGTTTGTATGGATGGAACGGCTGAACGGATCTTGATGAAATTTATCCCGGGAGTATGTTCCTTTGGGCTCGGCTGCTAGCTAGCATATTATATTTCACGAAGTTTCAATGAAAATATATTACCTTGCAAAGTACAACTCAAAACACAACGGCTTTTCTATTTACAAAGAAATGAAAGATCAAAAGTACTACAACAGGATGTGCAAAGTTTTAATTAATAATGTTTGAAAACAACCATCCAACCTTATTAATGAAGTACTGTCACAAAAACGTTTTTGCATGACAAGGTCCTTGATAATAATTGCTTATTGTAAATTTTGTTCAATTGGAGCAAATTGTGTTATTATATTGTTTTTGAGTTTATAATAAATGTTACCAGTGCCAATAACATTTAAGGACTGGAGGTGACATCTAAAAATTGAAGAAAATTGTGCTGTTATCAAATAACTTCAAATATTTCCGAAGTGAAACAAAATCATTAGAATTTCCATGAATCGAGTCGGGTGCCCCAAGTCCCGAGCTCGCTTAGCTCGCTCTTTGCATCCAAGTTCTCCTAGTAACAGAAGTAATATTGTATTTCAGGGAAACAAGATTTGGTGATTTTTAATAGTTCAATAACTTTTTTAGGAGTAATAAACATGGCGATTTGACAGCTTTTGAATAGAAAATGTCAAACGACCATATTTATTGCAAAGTAAAAAATATCTGAAAAGTAAAAAATCAGCCCTAAGTTAATTCATATTTCAGTCAATGTTTAGACGTCTGAAGATTCTCCTAAGACAAGTTCTGATTCGGTATAGAGATTACATTTTCGTACAGCCTCAGGTCAAACTTTCTCTGTGAACTTGA
>NDFZ01002732.1:0-20126 GCA_002192655.3 Mamestra configurata
AGTCGTCTATAAGAGTCCAGGGTTCGATTCCCCACGTCGCGTCGGGTCATATGTAATTGTAATTTTTTTCAGTTTTTTTTTCAGTAGCAGCTCGGAGTCCAGATTTGTGCTCGATTGAAGGCAGTGAGTGTAACGTAATTAAAAACTGTTGAGTATGGGGTCACTTTTAGGGGAACAATAAGAAAATTAACAAAAAAGCAAACAATTGGTATGGTGTTACATTTAACAGGCATAGTACGAGTCGCAAATATTTTTTCATATTTAAAAATATATAGTTTAGAATTTTTTTTTCAACTCCTACTGAAAACTAAAACAACTCGCAGCATGTTATAAGAGGCTTCCGGCGACTGGGACCGCAATTAACTGGGATCGCGGTCCTAGTTGCCGGATCCTTTTAATTTTAATATTTGTCTTCCGGTGGCTAGGACTACCTATAAATAAATAAAAAAATATATTTTTCATGCCAAAAACAGTACAGTCAAACGAAGAAATGTTTAAAAACTCTTTGATTTTTTTCCCGTTCAACCTAGCAGGTTGTCGACTGCTTAATCGGACCTGCCCGTGGCAGCCTTAACATATAATAAAGCATTACACGTTGACCTCAAATTGGCCACCATTTGTTCATGAAACGCGACTAACGAAGCGTTTCCTCGACACTGCTGTCAAACACCACCGACTAGGAGTATCAATAAATAAATAAAATCAATCTATTTTATTTATTTATCACATCGGCCGCCCGATTATTAGGTGGCCGATGCATCCCCTAGATTCGCCGACCGAGACCATACCCTAGTCATTCGAGATGAATCCACCACCCTCCTCCACAAGAGCCGAAAAGAGACCAGCTCTCTGCACAAAACAAAACCGCCGTCTTTTCACCCTCGCTGCCAAAGCCCGTCGCGACGTCCTTATCATTATCCACCCCGAGTTTTACTTGAGCCAGCTCGCGCCGCTGAGCCTGAAGTTTTAAACTCGTCCCAAAATATTCCAGCGACGTTTCAAGCCGAGGACCATACCCCACAAGGGGTGTCCTTAGCGTGTAGTTGCTTAGTTTGTAAGTTTTTTTATGAGCCCTTACTAAAAGCTTTAATATTTATAAGTCCGTCACAGGCAAGTCCAGCTAAGCAGAGGACCAACTTCTAGGTTCAAAGTCAAAGTCAAAGTCAAAGCGTTTATTTAAATTAGACCCTTAAACGTCACTTTTGAATGTCATCATTTACAGTTCAGTAAAATAATAGTATTCAATTAATAAAGTGACTCTACTGTCCATTTGGAAAGGTAGATTCATATTTTTTTATGAGTGACTGGAACTGGACTGAAGAAAAATGTTTAAAACATTCTTGGATATTTATCTAAGAGTGTTTTAAACATTTTTCGTTTGACTGTACTGTTTTTGGCTTGAACTAAAGTTTTTTTTTATTCACTCATGGGTGGTCCCAGTTGCCGAAAAAAAAAATGGATCCGGCAACTGGGACTGTGGTTCCAGTTAATTGCGGTCCCAGTGGCCTTAATCTTCAACTTCTCGTCAGTACTACTGCCGGTCGACTTTGTGAACATATCGAAATGAAGGCTTGGGTGAAGTGATCACGAGGTGAGCGGCCAATCCATCTAATCAAGACGGAATGACAGCAGCTCACTCCTTGATCACGTTACGTAACAATTTACGTCGTATACTTATTTTTTAACCTTTCTTTGATACAATTTACATATTCATTTATAAATTAAATAAACTGACCGGTCACTGTCACATTACAATAAATCAGTGACCTTCTATTCTATTGCAATAAAAATAAATAGTAGTTAAAAATTTAAAAACATATTTTTGGACATGAGACATTTTTTAAGGAATTAGAAAACAATGGCCACTTTTGCGTCAGCGTGCAAGAACAATGCATAATATCTGCAAAACTTGGCATTTTTTTTTGCTTCTAACTGATGCAACTACTGAGTATTAGTAACATTAATAAGTCAAGGATTTGTTAAAATATAATAAATTAAAATATAATAAATTGAAAAATTCAAACAGGTAGGTTTGAATTTTTCAATTTATTATATTTATAAATAATAATCTATACTGTTACTGAAGAGTTTTCTTTTACTTAACGGTATATTTATAAAGTAAAAAATATTAGAATAGAATAGAATATTTATTTGCGTAAAACATGGTATACAAGGGTGTTATATACAAATTGAGGCACAAGCATGTTTAGCTAGGATAAAACATAGCATGCAAAATTTTAAAAAACAAGTTAAGCAACAACAACCTTTTTTGTTTGTTGTAATTTAATCGAAATAAATGTTACCTCCTTGTAAATAAACGTAGTACCTTATTTCCATTTAACTCATTTGTTATTTTTAAGCTGAAGTTGTATAACAACGTCTAATATTAATCGGCGGTATGAAATACAGCAGTAACTAATAGTGGGTGTGGATGTTTAATCCACGCCTTTATTAAAAACCAGTACGAAATGATCTCGTTCGCCTTACAAAGTGCGAACGATGTCGGTTCAACTAGAAAGTTGAATCAAGTCAGTGTCCATGACCGCTTAGCAGTCCATTAGGCCTGATATAGATCGGAAAATAAATTAGAACGTTTATATTTAAAATTCACACATATTAATTAGAAGGATTGTATAATGTCGGTCTAAATATAAACACACAATCTATTGAAGTCGGTAGCGTTATTTAATTAACTTGTACTTACAATGGACATAATAATTTGATTGTACTATTATGACTTTAAACACTGGTCTACTTCGTCTTCAGTTAACTTCACTAATCTCACGGACTCTTCCCAGAGCGCTTTAGCAGTTTTATCACAATAAGCACGTTTCACGGCTCCCACTGCTTCACAATTCTTGAAGTATGCTCCACTTACTTCTCCAGCCTTCTTATCCAAAGCAGCGTGGAGAGCCGTCTGCGCGCCTTGCCACGGCGTCTTGAAGAATAAAAGACACGCTAAAGTTAAAATCGTTCCATACACCTTATTCAAGGAGTCAAAGATCCTGGTGCCAACCGCTCCTGGATCCACATTGTTAATCACAACGTTTGAGCCCTTCAACCTCTTGGTCAGCTCGTTTGCGAATAACACGAGACATATCTTGCTGTTCCCGTAAATCCTGACTATGTTCCAATAGTTCGTTCTGTTTAAATTATCGATGTCCACTTTTCCAACCATGTGAGCGACTGATGCTGTTGTAATTATCCTGCTCGACTCTCCAGGCTTCCCGGTTTTTTTTAAAAGTGGGAGGAGTAGAAGAGTCAGTAGGAATGTTCCGTAATAGTTTACTTGCATTATGAAGTTCATTCCGTCGGTCGTCAGGAAATCCCCAGGGACTCCAACTCCAGCATTGTTCAATAAAATGTCTAGTCTGTCTTCGGTGATCAAGATGTCTGCTGCGAAATGTCTCACAGACTTCAGAGATGCTAAGTCAAGGAGTTTGAATACGACGTTTTCATTCTCAGTTTCTTGGATTATTTGCTTCCTCGCGTTTGTGCCTTCATCTTCGAAGGGGCAGGCGATAATGACCCTGGCTCCTCTGTGGGCCAGGTCTGTTGCTATGTGTAGGCCCATTCCCGCAGTTCCTCCGGTCACTAAGACTGANATTAATCGGCGGTATGAAATACAGCAGTAACTAATAGTGGGTGTGGATGTTTAATCCACGCCTTTATTAAAAACCAGTACGAAATGATCTCGTTCGCCTTACAAAGTGCGAACGATGTCGGTTCAACTAGAAAGTTGAATCAAGTCAGTGTCCATGACCGCTTAGCAGTCCATTAGGCCTGATATAGATCGGAAAATAAATTAGAACGTTTATATTTAAAATTCACACATATTAATTAGAAGGATTGTATAATGTCGGTCTAAATATAAACACACAATCTATTGAAGTCGGTAGCGTTATTTAATTAACTTGTACTTACAATGGACATAATAATTTGATTGTACTATTATGACTTTAAACACTGGTCTACTTCGTCTTCAGTTAACTTCACTAATCTCACGGACTCTTCCCAGAGCGCTTTAGCAGTTTTATCACAATAAGCACGTTTCACGGCTCCCACTGCTTCACAATTCTTGAAGTATGCTCCACTTACTTCTCCAGCCTTCTTATCCAAAACAGCGTAAAGAAGAAGTTGAAGAATAAAAGACACGCTAAAGTTAAAATCGTTCCATACACCTTATTCAAGGAGTCAAAGATNGGAGAGCTGTCTGCGCGCCTTGCCACGGCGTCTTGAAGAATAAAAGACACGCTAAAGTTAAAATCGTTCCATACACCTTATTCAAGGAGTCAAAGATCCTGGTGCCAACCGCTCCTGGATCCACATTGTTAATCACAACGTTTGAGCCCTTCAACCTCTTGGTCAGCTCGTTTGCGAATAACACGAGACATATCTTGCTGTTCCCGTAAATCCTGACTATGTTCCAATAGTCCGTTCTGTTTAAATTATCGATGTCCACTTTTCCAATCATGTGAATGATTGACGCTGTTGTAATTATCCTGCTCGACTCTCCAGGTTTCCCGGTTTTTTTCAAAAGTGGGAGGAGCAGAAGAGTCAGTAGGAATGTTCCGTAATAGTTGACTTGCATTATGAAGTTCATTCCGTCGGTCGTCAGGAAATCCCCAGGGACTCCAACTCCAGCATTGTTCAATAAAATGTCTAGTCTGTCTTCGGTGTTCAAGATGTCAGCTGCGAATTGTCTCACAGACTTCAGAGATGCTAAGTCAAGAAGTTTGAATACGACGTTTTCATTCTCAGTTTCTTGGATTATTTGCTTCCTCGCGTTTGTGCCTTCATCTTCGAAGGGGCAGGCGATGATGACCCTGGCTCCTCTGTGGGCCAGGTCTGTTGCTATGTGTAGGCCCATTCCCGCAGTTCCTCCGGTCACTATGACTGTCTTTCCATCTAATCTTCTTCTCGAGATGCAAATTGCATTCGTGCTCTTCTGGTACACAGCGACCGCGAGCGCGATAATGACAACGATGGCTATAATCAGTAGAAGTCCGTACATGGTTGCGTCTCCGGCGCCGGCTGTAGACACACTGTAAAACTTAGTGAAGCGATACTTCGTTTTAACCTCAGTTTAAATATTATGATTTGAAACTGGTCTCGCTAATATAATATTGATCAGTTTGACACCGCTCAAAATGTCACGATGGTATATGTTATAAAAACAATAACATTTTATTACATTATTTTTCTGAGCATTTAAGTACCATATTTCTATTGTTGCAAGAAAATAAATTGTTAATCGATTACAGTATGGTAACGTTCAAAGTTGGTAATATTTTTTTTTGCAAAACAATTTATATAAAAATCCCAGACAAGTACGATTCTGACTTGCGAATGAAGGGTTTCGTTTAAGGAGAGACCTTGCTCAGCTTGACAGTGAAACTCATAATGCAAATAACGCAAAAATATCCCAGAATAGAGGTAGATATTACTTTAAATTTTTGACAGATGGTCGGATGGATAGCGGTGGCCCGGCTTAGTAAGATTTCGACGGTTACCTTTCTGGTACGAATCACTAACAATCAATAAGTTAACATTTCCATTTTGAGCTCCTATGCTTTATATACTATGGGATCAATCCAGAAATTGCGAAAAAAAACAGCTGTTCAGTACATTTGGTCGAGTTGTGTGTAAAATATTTGGGGCAGTCGAATTTTTTTTCGCGATTTCAGTGTTGGTTATGGTAAAAGTTGTTCATAATTATAAGTACAAAGAACTTTTTTCTGGTATTGCTTTTATTCTGTCACACGTTATATAAGAACGGAAGTGTTGATATTTACAAATTAATAAAAAAAGGTTTGCAGCTATCAGTGTTTTTGATCATGCATACTGAGAGACTATTAAGGTCCGACTGTAAGAGTGAAGCGCTTCACTCTTACAAATGGACCTAAATAGTCTTATTGAATGGTGTAAAAGTAATGAAATGTATTTGAATTGGAAGAAATGCTACCACGTTAAATATACAAGAAAGAATAATCCAATACAGACACTGTATTACATAAATGTGGACAAAATTAATGAAGTGTACACTATACGTGACCTTGGAGTTCATTCATTTCTAAAATAGCATCCAGGATGATGGGTTTTGTCATAAGACAATGTAAAGGTTTTCGTCAAATTAAAACGAAAGTCTTACTTTATCAGAGTTTAGTAAGAACATACTACGACTGGTAAACTTGCTTTGATTGTGTAACGCGTAGCAATGAATCGCGTGAATTTTTTAATTACATGATCAACGTGTGTCTTTCGTGTAATGTGTTGATCAAATCAAAGGCCTAAAAGTTTTGTGCTGTCGAGAGATCGTGTTTTATTTAAATCTAACATTTCGATGAATAGAAGTCGTTCTTTGGTTGAAGTTCATAATACGGATATTTTCAAGATTATTTTTAAATTGTTGTCGTTTAGCCATTGAATTATTAGTCGTAATTAAACTGTTATTTATTTTATTTTCGAATGAGTAAATTATTTTGAACGTAGGGCTCTGCCTTTACGCTGTAGTATGTTGGCTCGCAGATTCGCACGTTGTACTAAGCAAGTGAAGGTCACACTATTTAGGGCATTCTGCCAGACCTTCTATACGTGCAGTTTTTGGCATGACATACGACGCCCTGCGTGTACAGTTTAATAATGGTTTCAGGGTGTTGATGGGGCTACCGCGGTACTGTGGCGCGAGTAGCATGTTCGCGGAGGCGCACGTGAACGGCTTCCACGTGATTATACGTAATCGATGTGCGTCGATGCAGGCGCGGGTGCGCGGCAGTCCAGCACCATCCTAGCCACGTGGGCCGCCCGATGGGACTCGGTACTGATGGCGCACTGGATAGGCCTACATGCGAGAGCAAGCGCCGATAATGCTACTGATGATTTATCGTTCTGCCGCGGAAAACAACCATAAGAATTTCAGCGTGTAAGTCTTTGTTTGGATACTAGTAGGTGAGTTTAGTTTTAGTTTTAGGACCTTTTTTTTTCTTTCTTGTTTTCGATTAACTAAGTACGACCTACTTTTAGTTCTAGGACATATTACCTCTAATTCAAAGCTTATTTAATTTTGTGAGAAAGACTGAAATCAAACGCCTTCGTTATGTCTATGAATAATGCGGCAACTGGTGTTTTTTGTCCATAGTTGAAATATGTAATTTCGTTTACTTATTCATAGATTGCCAGATTAATATTTGGTTAGAATATTGTTTTTTTTCTAGAAAGGAGATATACTTACAGGTTTTTATTTTTATTTTATTTTTCTTTATTAGGGACAACAAACAGCAGTATATTAAATATTACACATGATTGGAGTACTAAAATAATAGAATTAACAAATACACTACTCACGACATTATCCACAGATTACCATATAAAATACTTAGCATAGGTACTGTTAATAATAACAATAAGGGCAAACTTAAAGGTACACATTACAAAGTTAAAATTATTACTCAGTTTGTTATTAAAATGTATCTCGGAGAACATGAAACAAAGTGAAAAAGTCTAATAATATCTGCATCTTAATACTAGGGACAAATTTAAAGGATTGGAGTCAAATAAAATGGGCATGTAAAAACAAGAGAAAAAAAAGGACAAACTTAAAGCTACATAAATACATGAGGTGTAGGAATCAGAATTAAGTAACATCAAAAATTATTGCTGTTCCTTTAAAGTGGAAATAATTTGTTTTTTGAACCTATTCTTATTCAGAAATATAATATCAATAGATCCAAACTTTTTATTATAAGTGTCGACCAATCGGTGCAGCGGTGAAAGCGCGCCTGAGTTGGTATGACAAAAATTAGTGGCAAACAAACATCGCGATCGTACTTCTCTACTCTGTACTGTGCGAGGGACCAGGTAGCACAAACTTTTCACAAGATCGGAACAATCGAACTTGTTGCGGCATATACTAAACAGGGTCATCATTTCTAGGAGTGTGCGTCTAGATTGTAGGGTCAGGTCGGTCATTTTTCGAGCAATGATTGGTAGGAAACCTTTTTACGAAAGCATCTATAGTGCACAGAGCGAAGGTATTTACGTTGGACTAACGCCAATATTTCTATATATTTTTTATAAAAAGGATTCCAAATGGGGACTGCGTACTCTAATTGTGGTCGGATTAACGACTTGTACAAATGCAAATAAGTGGAAGGGCGGTGGAAGTCTCTAGATGCGCGCATTACGAAGCCAAACATTTGATAAGCTTTATTGACTATATTATTCACATGCGCATCTAGATGGAGCTTGGAGTCTAACTGAACACCAAGATCGCGGAGACAAGTAACATTATTTAAGACAGTGTTGCCTAAACAATAACTAAATTTGATAACTAATTTCTTTTTGGTAAACGTAATACTATGACATTTAGAGTAACTAAGCTGAAGTTTGTTAGAAGAGCAGTATTCTAAGAAACGATCAAGGTCCTTCTGAAAATCTATACAATCAGATTGATTGGTGATATTTTTATATATTTTTAAGTCATCCGCATATAAGAGAAATTTCGAAGACTGAAAACAATCCTTAACGTCGTTAATAAATAAAATGAATAATAATGGACCTAGAATGGATCCTTGCGGGACTCCAGATGTAACTTGAATGGGGCTAGACTCATAGCCGTTTATCACCACTTTTTGAGTCCTATCAGTGACGTAAGAAACAAACCAGCGAAGCAAATTACCTCTGATGCCGTTAAATGCAATTTTGTTTAGTAGTATCTTGTGATCCACTTTGTCGAAAGCCTTTTGGAAATCAGTATATACCGCATCAATTTGCTGTCTATTATCGAGGCTTTCAAATAACTGCGATGTAAAAATGAGGAGGTTACTCACGCAGGACCTATCTTTTACAAACCCATGTTGTTCTTTTAATATCATGTGGCGAAGGACGGGGTAGATCTCGCTATGAACGAGTTTTTCAAAAAGTTTAGAGAGCGCCGACAGCAAAGAGATTGGGCGGTATGTAGACACATAATTTTTAGAGCCGCTTTTGTGGACCGGAACAATGTTAGCTCGTTTCCAAATCTCTGGGAATACGCCATTAGTAATGCATTTATTAAATAGTAAGAATAGAGGAAGGCACAGTATGTCGCAGTCGTATGGGCCCGACCTCTTTGATGCATCTAAAGACTTAAGTTCACTCTGTATCTTGTCCATGGAAAAGTGTAAATTGCAAAGGTTAAAAAAATTTATCAGGAGTAGGGGGCGGTGGTTCCCATGAATTATGATCAAACGTAGAGGGTTCATATACCGAATGGAAAAATGTGGAGAATAAATTACAAGTAGTAGTGGGATCATTGGAAGACTGTTGTTGGTAATAGACTGTGGAGGGGATACTGTTACTGGATTTACGACTGGAGACATACGACCAAAATGCCTTGATATTGACAGCCACGCTATCTTCCACCGTATATATATATGTTTATAGCATATGTCGACGTCTTTTTTAAATTTCGCTCTATAAATGTAAAAAACTTCATAGTCGTTAATATTTCCGTATTTTTTCCACTTCGTCCATGCCTGTGATTTCTTTCTGTATGTATGCAAAAGATATTTAGTAAACCAGTTCGGAAAATTACAGCTTTTGGGTTTGTGCGTGGGAGTGTGTAGCTTAATAATATCATAGATCTTTTCGTAGAAAATTGAAACTGCTTCCTCAGGAGATAATTCTTCTAGAAAGCTAAGCCAGTCAATGGCTTCAATTTCGGAATTTATCTCAGCATAGTTAGATTTATAATAATTAAGTGGAATTCGGTTTATATATTTTGATATAAATGAAGGTTTTCTAAATGGTATTAATGCATAGAGGACTGGATGGTGGGAATCAATGGACAAAAGCGAAACATTAGGAGTATGGGTCACTACATGTGTGTTACAGAAGAATAAGTCCAGGATGCGCCCGTTGTCGTTAGTAATACTGTTATATTGGTACATATCCAATAGTTAGCAAAAACTCAATAGATGACGACAAACATTGGAATAAGTGCTGCTCGCGGCGCACGCCTTATGAGTGTTAAAACCAATCCAATTAAGCTCAGGTAAATTAAAATCACCTGCCAAAACAACGTATTCTATGGAGGGATCGTCAATTAAAATAGCCAGTGAATCAATAAAGTTAATATAAATATCTTCTGCTGTATTAGGAGGTATATAAGTGGCGCAAAGTAGTAAATATTTATTATCATGAAAAGGAATTTTAATTATTTTATGTTCCGGTAAAATTAATGGAGGAGACAATGTGAGACATGACGAATTAAGGGCCTTGGAGATCGCTACTAGGACGCCTCCTCCATCTTTCTTATTAGAGACGCTACGATTACGGTCGCACCTGTATACTGAATAGAGGCTATCAATAAATTCATTTTCAGAAATATCCGGCGTCAACCAAGTTTCGGTTAAGATAATGATATCGTAAGAGTGAGACAATATGTTAATATACAGTGTATTCAGTTTGGTCCTGATCCCTCGGCAGTTCTGATAATAAATACATAAATTATTATTATCTTCAGCCATTATAAAAGCGTGGAAACATAATAGAATTGAACTTGAAAAGTGTAGTTAAAAACTATAGCATTCAGTTTTAAATGGAAAATAATTGATTGTTTACAAAGCAAAAAGGTATTCTGGTGTACAATAACGGATTTAAATACTAACAGCATAGTAATCAGCCGACATATGATAGTATAATACGCATAATAATATGAACATTTAAAAACTAGGTATGAACAATTGAAAACAATATTTTGTGTTAAGTTAGCAAGTATAAAAAATCAAGAACAAACATAAAACTTAAGTGTCCCAGACAAGGCAAAGTATACCCAGAACATAAGTACCCAACGTAAAATGCAACATATCCACTCACAACTAAGAACTTAACCCTAACAACAAGTAGCGACAAATCGAAGAAATATTAGTTAACAATATTAGGATCTGAAGGGTGAAAATTTGGCTTAATCTTACTGGATATTTCATCTTCCGTGCGAATGGCGAAAGTAGAAGAGTCTTCAGATTCTTTGCCCAGGACAGTCGCATTCCTAACCCACACGAACTTGAATTTCTTGAGTTTGGCTGCTTCGTGACATTTGCGAAATAAATCTTTGTTACGCAAAGTCAAATGTTCATTTAGGTAGATGTGACACGAAGTCCCTGAGAGGCCGATGCGGTCAGTAGTAAGTCCCTTTGACAGCCGGTACGCACTAAGAAGATTATCCCTTATTATCCGGGTAGTTAATTTAACTATAATGTTCTTAGGTCGATTATTTTGTGCATGTGCATGTGGGACACGGTGGATTGATATGATGTCACTTGAGGCTATTGACATATTGACTGCCGAACCAATTGACTGTAATATAGATATCAGGTTCTCACCACGTTTTTCAGGCATATTCGCAATTTCTATATTACATTGTCTAGCCTGTTGCTCCAATGTATCGATTTTTCCTTCCAATAATCTAATAGTAGTGACCGTGGAACTACTACTTTGCGATTCCAATTCCTTCAGGCGTTTTACGCAATCTGTATAAATTGTCTGAATTAAAGTTAACCGAAGATTTTAAATCCGTCACATACTGCGACATTTCGGTATGTTGCATTTTCAAGTCAGAGATATCTTTTTCCATACGGGAGTATTCCGCGCGCAGTTCCTTAACCTCACTCTGAATCTGGGAAGAAGTAGCTGATAATGTATTTAAATCCTCACGAAGGTTGTTAATGCATTTATTTACATTTAAAAATTGGTTATTCATGTCGGTACGAAGATCTAAAATAGCCTTTTTCAACTCTGCAGATAACGAGTTTATGGCCTGAGTAAGTTCACAATCTGTTTGCTTCCGCTTTCTCATGGTAGCATTGGGACCAGGTTCGACACTAGAGTGTAGGTCTGGATTCGACTGGCATTTATTCTCCGGTGAACGCAACACTGACATGGCGTATAGAGATATCACCAGTATGTATAGCCTCTGAGTATAGAAGTATTAAGTAGTACCGTAATTCGCCACGCTGTCCTCGCTCGCAGTTAGCTCAGTGGCTTAAGGCGCCGCCTTTACCCGTCACTGCGCGACGCGTCGCCGGTTTCTTTCCAGTTTATGGATTCCTGTAATCTGTTTTGTACAATTTCACATTAGTTATTACTTACTGTTTTTAACCCTGGATGGCTTATTTTATTGTTATTCATGCTATTAGTACGTTTATATTTTGCTTTTTACACAGACGCGGCCTTCGGTCTGCGCTCTAGGACTGCCACCTTAGGACTTTAGGCCCACATAGCATTAACCTCTGGTGAGTCTAATCCTCACACTTAGAGACTCAAACATGCTCGGAAGCCGCGTCCCTTCACCTCGAATGGTGACCTTAACCTGAATGACAACGACTGAATGCTGTTTTTTTTGATTAACTGATTCCTGGCTCTTGAGTTGGAGATCCTTTGCTATCACCTGGCGACAGGCCGACTCTCGTTCTGGAACTCCTACTTTGGGCCAACAACTGCCTCTGTTGCATGATGATGTGGCGTTTATAAAACCCGAACTTTGAACTGATGCCTGCTTCATGGTGAAGACGTTTGTCAAAATACTAGGATCCTAGGATACTGGATATCAAGATACTAGGGTTCCAAAACTAGCATTTACGGAACTCCTCCATGATTTGTACGTTGCTGTTCATTCTGACATTCAAGTCGGGTGAGCCGTAACGTTACACGCTATAGGTTTATAATTTTTAATATTTTGTTTATCGTCCTTTTTAACCGATTTAAAAAAAAGGAGGAGGTTCTCAATTCGTCGGAACCTTTTTTTATTTTTCTATGTACCTGTGTTCCCCGATTACTCGAAGATGGATGAACCAATTTGGATTTTTTTTGTTTGAAAGGGTAAACTTCACAAGTGGTCATCATAAGCATCAAGTCAGGATCTGATGATGGGATCCTGGAGAAATAGAGAAAACTTTTTTAAAGAGTACTTTCTCGGAGTGGTTCCATTTCTATTTGGTGTGAGATCTGATGAAGAACTTCGGAGATAGACAACGGAACTCCTCAATAAATTATATCAAATGGACTGGGATAAGTGAAATCTCATGTTTTTCTATTGTTAACACCAGTTTATAACATAACATCACGCCGGTGCGCTGTGTGCACATGTGCTTACCCCTGCTAATCACTTGTGAACCACTAAAAAGTGATTTTTTTTTTTTTACAAAAAACTAAAAATCAACCATAAATACAGACTGCCGAAATTAAAGTTATTTTATACTTATTAATATTGTTTTGATGTTTGTACACTGACCGCCCTAAATCTAACTTCTTTCGCTCAGTCCATCCAAAGGTTGTCTGTAAGAGATTGCTCTGTGCGATAACAGCGCCTATTGCTGGATGTTACTGACAACATTCTGGCTGCCCAAGATAAGGGTATGTGTACACTGATGGTGCTACTGGATTTTTCCCGTGCCTTTGATTGTATTAATGTCCCACTGTTACTATCAAAGTTAAAATACTACGGGTTTGATGACAATGCAATCCAGTGGTTCCACAGCTACCTGAGTAACAGAAAGCAACTCGTAGAATTACGTTTAGCTGATGGGACTACCTTGACCTCATCTCTTGCTTCTATAGAAAGAGGAGTTCCTCAGGGATCAATTCTGGGTCCGATTATTTTTATACTATACTGTGCGGATATTATAAAGTGCCTTCGGAAATGCAAGTATCACATTTATGCCGACGATGTGCAACTGTATTTGTCTTTCAGACCAGATGATCATGATACAGCCATTAGGGATCTAAATGAAGATCTAGATAGAATATCCGCCTGGTCCGATGAGAACAGTTTAGCATTAAATCCCATAAAAACCAAGTGCATGCTGTTTGGTACGAAGCAGCAGTTAAAGCGGCTACCAGCAAGTTTAAGTTTGACTCTTATGGGTGAGCCTATTGAGCGAGTCGATGAGGCGCGGAATCTTGGATTGTGTATGGACAGCAGCCTTAGATTTGAGAAGCACGTGGCTGATTCCGTTAAAAATTGCTTCTTTCGCCTGAGGCTGCTGTACAAAATAAGGCCATTCGTGTCCGAAAAGCTTCGCGAGCAGCTAGTCGAAACCCTAGTCTTATCTAAATTAAATTACGCTGATACGGTTTACGGCCCGCGCTTGCTGGCTCGTACCGATAGGCTAATACAGAGAATCCAAAATGCTTGTGCTCGTTTCTGTTATTCGGTTCCCCCTAGAGGTCATGTCACCCCCTTTCTAAACAAACGCTCTATCCTCAAAATGAAGTCGAGGCGTAAATTACATCTAGCCTGTCTTCTTTTTGGTGTCATTAGGTCTAAGAAGCCGAGGTATCTGTACGACAAACTTAGTTGGATGGCTAGTAGACGAGAATGCGCGCCCAGGTTTTGTGCGCAGCAACTATCTACACAGTCGTATAGGACAGCAGCCTTCAGAGGCAGTTTCCGATACGCTGCATCTAAGGTGTGGAATAATATTCCACCACCATTGAGGGTATTGGGAACCATCCATACGTTCAGAACACGTTTACGGCAGTATTTGATAGATGCACAGCGACAACAAGATATGGTCACCCTAAATGTTTCTATTATTTAAAAAAAATCACAGTACTCATCTTTAACATTGTATGTTATGGGTTTGCGGGTAGTCTTCATCGATCACGATCGGCATATTCCTCCTGTTGTGCCTCCTAAGTTACGTGCTGCCGTGGTATCCTAGTCGCCTGTATGCCGTCGCTGTTGTGAGACCTGTGGGAGACACAAACGGACGCATTACATCTTTTCTCAAAACCAGCTGTCTTGCAGATCAACCTCGTACGTGTGTTATGTGTCCTACTTACCCAATGGTCCTGGTCTACATGTGACTGTGACGTGCAATCGACGCGTTGGGGTCATGCGGCGCACTTCGACTTAGTAGAACCTTCTGTTTGTGTAAATAGGGTTTGGTATCTTGAAAGATTGGAAACCTTGCAAAACTGGAACAATAAGGAGTCTTGTCAAACACTTCGAACGTACTAGAAGCTATAAGAAAAGTTGACATTTATATTAAGATATTAAGTAACGCTTACCTTCCATTAATTTCCGTCGCACTTTATTACCAATTTTTCACGTTAAACCTTCTCCGAAACATGTTAAATAAATTTCTTTGTCTTAAATCAATTATTTTCATAAAAAATACGGGTTACTATCATGGTAACTTCGATTGAGTACCTATAAAATGTCCGTGGTATGTCTGACGCGCTCGGTGGTTTGCATCGCTTTGTGAGTCACCGGGCTCGCCACAGCGTAATATTAAGAACAGTGAAAAGTTTTGTTATTGTTGTAATTGGCCGTGTGGCTTGTTTTTGGTTTCAAGTATTTGTTTCTCTAAGTATTCATTAACATATTACACGTACACAAACACATTCATACACATTGTTTCAATTATATCTGTTTATTATTTTATTTACTTTATTTAGATGCTATATGTATATATATGTAAGAATATAACTATATTAGATGGATTCAAATGAACCGCCACTCTTCCATTCAAGGGTTCATTAGAAAACCAGCGTCAGACAGTATCAGTCTGTCTGACATATCGCTGAAATGGACCTTTTTAGTGCAGCCGTGAGACACACATTTGGTTCTTAGCATACCCTACATTTTATTTTTTTATTTTTTTAAATTTTATTTCTATGTACCGTGCGTGTTTCATGTAAGTGCTAAATAAATATTATTCTTTCTTTCTTTCTTTCTTTCTATTGTACATTTGTTTTTGTAAACGTTTTTACTGTGTTTGTTATGCGGTGTACAATAAAGTATATAATAAATAAATGAATAAATAGATCGGAAACTAAAGAAGTTCGATTATATTTAATATACACACATATTAATTACAAGGATTGTATAATGTCGGTCTAAATATAAACACACAATCTATCGAAGTTGGTAGCGTTATTTAATTACCTTGTACTTACAATGAAAAAAATATTTTGTTTATACCTTTACTGTTAACTGAACTATTATGACTTTAAACACTGGTCTACTTCGTCTTCAGTTAACTTCACTAATCTCACGGACTCTTCCCAGAGCGCTTTAGCAGTTTTTTCACAATAAGCACGTTTCACGGCTCCCACTGCTTCACAATTCTTGAAGTATGCTCCACTTACTTCTCCGGCCTTCTTATCCAAAGCAGCGTGGAGAGCCGTCTGCGCGCCTTGCCACGGCGTCTTGAAGAATAAAAGACACGCTACAGTTAAAATCGTTCCATACACCTTATTCAAGGAGTCAAAGATCCTGGTGCCAACCGCTCCTGGATCCACATTGTTAATCACAACGTTTGAGCCCTTCAACCTCTTGGTCAGCTCGTTTGCGAATAACACGAGACATATCTTGCTGTTCCCGTAAATCCTGACTATGTTCCAATAGTCCGTTCTGTTTAAATTATCGATGTCCACTTTTCCAACCATGTGAGCGACTGATGCTGTTGTAATTATCCTGCTCGACTCTCCAGGCTTCCCGGTTTTTTTTAAAAGTGGGAGGAGTAGAAGAGTCAGTAGGAATGTTCCGTAATAGTTTACTTGCATTATGAAGTTCATTCCGTCGGTCGTCAGGAAATCCCCAGGGACTCCAACTCCAGCATTGTTCAATAAAATGTCTAGTCTGTCTTCGGTGATCAAGATGTCTGCTGCGAAATGTCTCACAGACTTCAGAGATGCTAAGTCAAGGAGTTTGAATACGACGTTTTCATTCTCAGTTTCTTGGATTATTTGCTTCCTCGCGTTTGTGCCTTCATCTTCGAAGGGGCAGGCGATAATGACCCTGGCTCCTCTGTGGGCCAGGTCTGTTGCTATGTGTAGGCCCATTCCCGCAGTTCCTCCGGTCACTAAGACTGACTTTCCATCTAATCTTCTTCTCGAGATGCATATTGCATTTGTGCTCTTCTGGTACAGAGCCACTGTGAGCACAATAATGACACTGATGGCTATAATAAGTAGAAGTCCGTACATTGTGGATACTGGAACTTTTGTTCTAATATTATGGTTTAAAATTGTAATGCTGCTAATGAAGTACTGAACGGTTAAAGTTTAACATCACAACAAAATGTCACGTTAATGGATACACTAGTATTATAACATTTTCTTAAAATGTTTTGCACTTACGGGGCAACTTTATTCTATGGTTTTAAACACTACACTGACATTTTTAGTTTGGTTGCGCAGAAAGTAGTTATTCTATTTTGCAAAAACATTTATAGAAAAAACTTGTCAAGTGCGAATTGAACTCACAAGAAGAGTTCCGTATCATTAGGAGATCTTGCTTCTTCATTATTCTAGGTCAACGGCAAGTGCCTTATACGTTTTGTGGGTATCAAAAGATGCGGCATTGGATTTGATGACATACTTAAGTGTAAGCAATATATGCAAAACAAGGTTGGATGCTTTTATGCAGTTCCATTTTTACGGCTGAGCGAAAATCACGTTTTTATATGGTCTCCTTATTTTTTATATATATTTAATTTTAGTATCTGTTTTTAAAGCAGCAACATTGCTCTGTGAAAATTATGAGATATAGTCCGCAATACCGACTGACGGAAGGACATACGTAGGTACAGGGCAGGCTAAGTAGTAGTGTACCTACCGTTGGATGCCCTTTTGGTACGGAACCCTAAAAACTACTTTACATACATATTCTGAGCTGTTTATAATGCACACGATTTGCATACTCGTATAATAAATGACTCTCAACTGGCTCTCAAGTCTCAACCTAATTTGAATAAATGACTTTTGATTATGATTTTGAAACATAATGCATTCGCAGTCAGGTGGTAAGAGGGCTGTAAAAGGTTCAATCCTCAATTCAATTCAATTCAAATGTTTATTGCTCAACCCAGTATAATAAAGTAACTGACATAATCCATAAATTCACATTCTAGTCAACCTACATTCAATAAAAGTTAAATTATAAGGCAATGAAAAGCAACAAAACTCAATAAGAAATAGCTTTTCAAGGCAACACATCAGCCTACCTCATTATTTTTTTCAACTGAACTTCATAACTTGCCCATATTTCAATTCTATATATTTTTATTTTTGTATCCTTCCATTTCCAACTTTTCTGATTTTGTCTATCCCTTTAGTTTTCACCGTTTCTTTATTTCTGTCTGTCAGCAACACATTCTGAAACCATGCCTGTGAGGATCCGTAAGGCTACCGCTCAGGATATGGAGCTAAAACTGAGAACGGCCCTCCAAGAACTTCAAGAATCAAAACACCAGTGTCAACAAATGTTGCAGGAGCAAGAGGAGAGTGAAGGGGAAATAAAGAACATTATCCATAAAAACACATGCCTTAAACGGGACCTGAATGACCTCAGTCAATGATATCAAGATGTCGTTGATGAACGCGACCAACTGCGGGTGATCACGGATAGCTTTCACAACTGCAGCAACTTATATGAGGAGGTTTTGTGTAAAATTAGGGATCTACGAGTAGAAGATGAATTAGTTCAAGCTAGGGATCATATTTTATATACCAAATATTTTAATACCAATTAAAACTACTGAAGCCTTAAATTCCTTGCCTTCGCTAGCTTTTGATTTATTACAGGCGAACGTTTCAGCCTGCCCGACTGAATTTAATTTCAAGCATATACACCCCACAGTAGGAATAGTAGCTTTAAAAAAATCAAAATTAAATTGACAGTAGGTCTGTGGGGGTTGTCTGTCAAAGTTTGTACCTCAATTATTGAGACTATAGCGCCGTACTTAGCTTTAATAATTATTTTGTGTGTGGATCAAGGAGTCTTTCCCGACCTAATGAAATTAAGTAAGGTATATACCACTTTTCAAATCCGGGGACAGTAAAGACACAAATAATTATAGACCAGTATCCGCGTTGCCAATGTTCAGCAAGATATTTGAAAAGGTGATGATTAATCAGATGCTTTATCACTTTAACACGAATAACATCTTGCACGATAAACAGAATCGTTTCACCAAAGGACGTTGTACAACTGACGCTGGTGTAACTTTACTAAAACATATCTTCAATGCGTGGGAAGAAGCGCAAGGTGCCAAAGGTATCTTCTGCGACCTGTCTAAAGCGTTTGATTGCGTTAATCACGAAACATTATTTTTATACTAGGCAAAACAGCGTTACACTTAGTCAAATCTTATTTAAATGATAGACAACAATTAGTTCAAATAAATGGTGTCAATTCCTCGGGACTAAACGTGAAAATAGGCGTCCCCTAGGGCTCAATTTTGGGTCCTTTTTATTTATTACAAAACAAGCTAAATGTGGTATTGTTTGCCGATGACACTTCTTTAATTTTTTAAATAAATAGACGTAGTAATAGTAGTATCTCTTGCAGGACGGCTAAGCTCAGAAGCATATACTGTTACGAAAATCCGCCAATTTACAGATGTTGATACCGCGAGACTAGTATATTTTAGTTACTTTCATAGTATTTTATTTATTTCATTAGTTATTTAATATTTTTTTAGTTATTTAATTACTTACAGTACCTATCTTACTATTTATTCTGCAGAAAAGAGCCGTAAGAGCCATTCACAATCTACGCCGCGCGCCGGCGCAATTCTCTAAGGGAACTGTTTAAGAATATTAACATCATGACGGTACCTTGTCAATATATGTATCTATGAAAACATCATGTACGTTAGAAATAATCTGCATCTTTTTAATAAACGAGGCGACAGACATAACTATATCACTAGAAATAGGAACCAATTAGTTCAACCAGGTTCCAGACTTGCTAAAGTAGCCACATCTTTCATGGGGTACTGTTTAAAACTTTCGTGGGGTACAATAAAATACCTCCCCAGGTATTAGAACTAAATGAAACAAAATTTAAATCTTGTACTAAACGCACACTATGCAGGCAAGCATATTATAAGTTGGGAGATTCAAAGTCAAAACGTTTATTTCAATTAGGCCATTAAACGGCACTTTTAAACGTCATCTTTTACAGTTCAGTAAAATAATAATATTACATTAATAAAGTGACTCTACTGTCCATTCGGAAAGGTGGATGGAGAAGAACGGACAAGAAACTCCATACTTACTTTTTTCAAATGATGATTTTACAAAATTTGGTATACAAAATTTAATTTAATATTATGTGAGGACGATGCACCCAG
>NDFZ01002733.1:9938-20147 GCA_002192655.3 Mamestra configurata
CCGCTAGGGCCAGAGCCTGCCAGGGTTGCGGAATTTGTTCGAAAGAGTCACCGCGGCCCTGGAACGCAAAGGGTTTTAGAAGGAACACGGATGGGTTTTAGTCAGTAAGAGTCTGACACGCCCTTCCGTGTCAGACTCTTACTGACTAAAACCGATCTGTGTTCCTCCTAAAGCCCTTTGCATTCCAGGGCCGCGGACACTTTCGAACAAATTCCGCAGCTAACAAAACCAGCTACTAAATCAACAAAGCATCGTTTAACTTAAGTACATAACTAGCACAGTACCTACCTAAGTAGAAGGTAGCTTTAACGAGCCAACTCATCATGCCACAAGTCTTAAACTACCGTCACCTCAACCGATTGTTATCTGCTCATCTTCCACTAACCCAAAAAAAACCTTCGTTAAAAATAGTGCACGTGCGCGCCATAGCACGGACTTATTACTACATAGATAAAAATCGCCTTAATTTTATAAGAAACCTTTGTTTAAGTTAACCGGGCTCTGTTGTAACGGCCTCTTTAGTATTAGCGACACGCCCGCTACCGGTTATTCTGGCGTTTTTTGTTCTAAACCTTACCTAGTTGGTAGGGTTGAACGTCGACTGTTGAAAGATATTGTTTACTGTTGTCTGGAGCTTAGGCGGAACACATCCAGGGGTGACTTGAGGGAGTTAACGTCTCTGCAGTTTTGTCCTTTTTTATTTCACGTTGAAAATCTAGTATTGGTACTACTTATTGTGGGAACGTTAATAAATATACTAATCTCACATATGAACGCAAAAGACCAAAGACCCGAAATAATTATAATACTTTATATACTTGTTCTTTAGCTGCAAACTTCTTGTCAGAAATAATTTGTTTATGCTTATTAAAAATCATCACAGGTAGTCTTAGACATTTAAGTGGGAAAGTCATAATTTATCCAGTGAAAATGTATTATAAAACCGCGTATAAAAACATTTCTGTGGTTAAATTTTAATTGACTGTGTGTGCCACCCCTAATTCTTCGTTTAATTGTTACGACTCAGCTATCATGAATATCATCTTAGACTTCATGGGAACTCGGTTCCGCCATTTTTCGACTTTTGTCGGTACAATACGAAGGCACGTCGTGTTTTCTCAGTAATGAATGAGATAATGTGTAGCACGCACAGCCCTCTCGTTTTTCTTACATTTCTACATCATTATAGTGTTTATTGTCATTTTAATGTTAACACGAATATTCTTAATGACTTTTATTGTCTTAAAACGGTAATTTCTTGAGAAAAGTTCTGTTTTTTTTTCGATTTACAGCGTCACTTGTATGACGTCAGTAAGTTAATTTAACATACATATCGTAAGGTCTTTCAGGTCTATTTATTCAGTAGTTGGATGCTGTTTCTAAAATATTTGAAGCTACAGGTTTGTACGGAGCTTTTAGCATAGGAAAAAGTCAGTTTCTACCTCTTTATCTTTATTGGATTGTTTATTTTTTCTACATTCTTGACCGTATTCTCTTCCGTGATTGGGAACTCATAGTTGTCTACGAGTGGATATAGGTCTTCCTGTAGGTGCACCAACAGCATGAACAGTGCAGTTCTGGTAGCCAGAAATTTACACATGAACGCCTCTAGCTGACTAGCTCTATCATCATCTCTATCTATCAATCTTTAAGGTAGGTTTTCTGGTAGATTTGGTTGTCAGCGATAAGACCGCCATGGTCTTCAACCTACTCTTAAAACTGAAAATTCTTGTAAAACAGTTCTGTAACTATTTTGTTATACCTACAGTAAATATCCTACTTCAATTTTCTCTACCTTTTGAAGTCCATTCATTACTTCGGCAACTTCGTCTTTATCTTACGTCTGTATTTAAATATAATGGAAGTGCAATAGTGTGTGTTCATACTAAATTAATCTACTAACAGCTTATAGAGTTAAAATCATAAAATCCTATATCAAGCCGAAACTCAGAACTCTCCAAAATATTCATAAATCCGGAATTAGTAATAGGACTATCACAAATTCGCCAGATCGCCACTAAATGAACAGACATAGTGCTGCCGTGAAACAGAAGTTGAATTTGCGTATTCATAACTGTAAGATGACCGCTTGTTACACCGAACCGAACTTACCAAAATGTCAAGTGTCAAATGGAAAAGGATAACAGCAGAAACGAACATGTTGGCCTAATCCGTGTTTTATTTTTTTCATAAAATAACGAAACAAGCTAGCTCGATGAGAATTGGGGAATTTGTTAGAAAATTCACCGCGGCCCTGGCACGCAAAGAGCATTTAGAGGAACACGGATCAGTTTTAGTCAGTAAAAGTCTGACACTCCCGCTTCGCCCAGAGCGGAACGAGTCATTTGATGATTTCACATCCTTAAAAAAAAGCTCTATTAGAAGCCAAACCATGGCAGTCGTGCGTATGGTTATGAAAAACCCTGAAATACACATTTTAGGGGTCCGTATAGTATACTGATGTTGATTGTAACCACAGTAGGTCTAGGCATTATAACATATTTTTCCGAAACGCTCAGTCACAGAGCGATACTTTTGCCTCACTTTAGTGTATCGAACAGATATTCTATCACAGTCTGAGCAACAACTGCATTAAGCTGATAGTGACATTACAACCACCTCGTAAAACATACCTAGAGATAAACTGAATTAAATGGTTTTATCTGAGAACTGTTTTAAAATTAACAGCCGTGATCCAATAATAATCATCTAACCGTTATGCTTGTTCGCTGTCACTCCATAACCAATTTCGCGATCCTTCTACACATTACGCTACAGTGTAACAGAAGCCCAATATAATGAGTTGCGCCGACGTGCTCGGCCGGGTTCCACCATTCGGAGCGTATTCACCCGTATTCATATTCATTAGGGCGCGAAGGGCCCGCTTGATTGCACAAAGAGCCGACTAATTTGCTCCCGCGACTCCGTCCGCACTAAGCTTAATTTATTTACGGGTTGTTAGCAGCAATGTACTTGTGAGGCTATGAGGTATTTGATTGTGTTTTGTTTTAGGGGTTTTGAAGGGTTGAGTGATGAAGATGTTAAGAATGTAATGTGTGTTTAATTAGATTACTAAGTAAATAGTTTCACAAAATCAATCTGCCTTGGTTTTTCCAATTATATCGGGGTTGGCTTCTAGTCTAACAGGATACAGTTATGTCAGTATTTTATATGGAGTAACTGCAGGATAGTCCTCGGTAAGACTGGTGTCAAAGTTTTTGGCTTTTGACGTAACGACTGTCGAAGATGTTCAGATGACAGCTGGGACCAGCGGTTAACGTACCTTTCTAGACACGGAGGAAATTAGGTATGTATTGAATGGTCACCCATCCAAGGACCGACCTTGACAATCGTTGCTTAACCTTGAAGTTCGACCCGTGCGCTGTTATTATTTGGCCACGAGCTTCTCCAATAGTTGCACAAATTATGTAAGTATTTTCACCTTTAAAACTACAAGATTAAGACATTAAATGTATCATCCCCCTGTCCTTTTCCCAATTTATTTGAAGTCGGTGAAGAAGACCCACTTCATTTGCCGTCATCTCAACAGTTTTGTTACATTCTAACTAAATCTTGCAAAAATCTATCTATCGTTTGTTTGGTTTTTCACGGCAGATAATATTTAGATTGAATATTAAACATTAACAAAAATAAATCTGTTCCAACCAATATATATAGCATCAATAAAAACATGCTCCAATGAAGAACATAACCTCTAAATGAAAAATAAATAATAATCTGGAAATTCTGTCACAAAATCAAACATTTTTAATCAATGAAATACCGATTTTACCACACTCAATGACGACACAAAACCCATTCACAGATACCAAAACCTTCAGTCACAGTCATCCACGTAAAATTCCCACATCACTTTACCTATTAGCATGATAGCGACTATCAACGATTGTGTATATGCTAATACCAAATACTCAACTATAGCCATAGCGAACTATAGCCAACTTTACCTAACCATAGTTGGTACGAACGCATTGTCGAATCAATAGCCATTTTGAAGCACGCTCAGTTACGGGCGGATCGACTTAATTATTGAATTAGCATTTAAATTATTTCGGGAACCGCTCATTTGTAACTAATACAAATAGCGAGCCGCATGAATAATGTTGGGGGCAAGGAGGTACGAAGTTTATGTGGTCGTTTGGATATAATAATATGAAAGCAGTAGGATGTGTTGGCAGGGTAGCAATAACTTGTCTAAAGATCTAATTATATTTTTGTGAAAACCGTTGTGCCTGAGTTCAAAAATCACCTTGATTATAGGGCAAAACATAAATAAAAAAGCAAATTCTACATACAACCACATTATGCTTCATTAGTGGCAGAAACGAGTTAAAAAAAAAACAATAATTCCAAATATGAAGCGTGAAAACCTCCGAAAAACCACAACCATGATAAAAACGATGATGTCGAAATCGCCGAACAGATTGTCGATGGGGTTGAAAGGTCCTGGAATGGCGACCGCGTACCGGAAGGCGGACAACACTAACAAGGTTGATGAAGGATGACTCGGTGAAGGCCGCTGCAATCCGCTGGAAGCAAGACACACATTACCGGTCGATGTATGGTGTAGCGGCATCAATGCTACCACATGAAAAACAAAGAAGCGAAATTTGTACGGCAACAAAAAAAGAACCGCAGCGCCATCTACGACGAACTAACAACGAAATCCTGCATCGCGCAAGCAAAGTTCTCCGTGCGATTTGAACATATATACAACAATCTGAATATCAACTATCGAGCAGTTGCCCATCAGACACAACAACCGTCTGGTTCGGAGGATCCTCCCCTTTTCAGTGGAGGTATGTGGGACTCTGTACCGCATACCACTATACAGTTTACTTAGAGGACGCCTATGTCCAGTAGTGAATGGCTTTCTTTCGGCTGAAATGATGATGATGATAATAGCTTAAAGTGCCATATAAGTTCTACTAATCGTTGCAGATAAAGAAAGCAAAAATCCATGTAACAAAAAATATTAAAGTTCCTCAACCTCAGGTAGATTTTACTGCCTACGTGAAACTTGTCACATCCAAAAATTTCTAATTCGTTGGTCTAAGCCCATGACGCACGAATACGTGCCGCCTTGCTGACGCGAATATTAAGTGCTATGTACTACTTTTATGTAAAAATAGGCTTAATAAGTTGCTCAATTTCGTTGAAAAAAAAATGTTTTAAGTATTTTATATTCCTCTACCGGAGATATTAACATAGGATGCGTGGTATCAGCGTTAAATTGACTCTAATAAGCTGATTAAAAGTATTATTATATTTTAAATTTTCCTTTGTGTATCAATTACTAATGGTTCACGACTTATGGATGTGTATATCATCGTGTGGGGAAATAATTGTCTGTTTAGCTACGTACTTATTTGGGTACGAAACGCAAACGGAATATCTTTTACGTTTTGGTAAAGTGTGTGATGAATACGATATTATTTTAAATGCCGTAGATTACAGATTTAAGTTTACTGTTTGATTTCGGATAGTTAAATCATGGAGTAACAAAAATGACACCAATGTAAACACTGCTAGAGAGATTGAGATCAGAGTCTGTGTGTCTACAGCTGGACCAAAGGACTTCCCCAAACATTTCCACTTCTCCGCCTAATCTTTTCTAAACGCTTCTTAGTCCTGACTGCTGGACAAGACCTCTTAAATTACACACGTCCATGCTCGAGCCAGGGCTACTCATTTTCCACTGATCGTTGCTTCACATAACCAAACTTTTCGCAGCCATTTATTTTTCCTTGCACGCTACAAAAACTCCAAATAACAATACCAATTTACGCACAAGACAAAAATCCACCACGCAAATGTGTACCTACCAAAAAAACCTTCACCATTTCCTCTCCATCAACTATCGCATTGTTTTCTGGTACCCAACAGACAGCTACACGAAATCGTATTTCAATAACAAATAAACAGATGGGTTGTCACAGGTCGTCACGAAGCATTAAAATTGGTGTTCCGATGCCATGAGTCATTAATTCCTATGTTTATTGGTCCATGATGCACGAACCTTAAGTAGTATAGTTGTGTTTATTGTATGTCCGCAGTTTTGGGTTAGGTGTTCAATCTGTGGGTATCGGTTTTGAGTTAACAAATTAACTCTGTGTATGTATTTTAGGTTCGGAAAGTGGTGTTATATGTGGCTTTATTTCTATGACTACAAGATTAGGCTTAACTGATGAAGCTGAATATCACCTGGATGCATAAAATGCTTCCTGTTTGCTAAAACCTGGAAGCCTTTTGGTCAAGACTGAATAGGTTCTCGGCAGGCATGCTCCATCGCTGACCACATCATCACTTGATGATGAAAAAATAAAATGTTTGCCTGGTAGAAGACCCTTACACCCGTTTCCATCAATGATATAATAATATAATATCTTGGGACAACTCACACACGGTCATCCGATCCCAAACTAGGCAGAGCNTAAGCATGCTCCATCGCTGACCACATCATCACTTGATGATGAAAAAATAAAATGCTTGCCTGGTAGAAGACCCTTACACCCGTTTCCATCAATGATATGCTAGGATGCGCAGCGAGGAATGATTAAGATCTCAGAAGATGTTACATTTAGAAAGGAGGGGATACTCTTTAACTCTTTATTTTTCTGTGAGCGACACTGCATGCTGTATGTTGATTTTTTATGATCTTGNAAAAAAAAATATGCGAGGATGCGCAGCGAGGAATGATTAAGATCTCAGAAGATGTTACATTTAGAAAGGAGGGGATACTCTTTAACTCTTTATTTTTCTGTGAGCGACACTGCATGCTGTATGTTGATTTTTTATGATCTTGTGAGCGAATGAACTCGCTAGCAAATGCTGGAAAAATTACTGACGTCGAAACAACAGATATCTTACAGCGGCACCGTTACGTTTCGTACAGACAATAGATTTTTCTTATAGATTTCAACACAGGTTTTTTTTCTTTTACCATTTCATCGCTTACCATTGCTTACCAAACGCGTGCCTATCAATAGTAAAAAAAACATGTTAAAAGAATAATTATGGTTCATTTGGAATCCTTGGTGCGCAAATCTGTGCAGTTTTTTTAATAGATTTATTGGAAATATCAGTTCGAATCAATTAATGATCAACTGCCGTGTCTACTTCTCTTGAATNCTTTTACCATTTCATCGCTTACCATTGCTTACCAAACGCGTGCCTATCAATAGTAAAAAAAACATGTTAAAAGAATAATTATGGTTAATTTGGAATCCTTGGTGCGCAAATCTGTTCAGTTTTTTTAACAGATTTATTGGAAATATCAGTTCGAATCAATTAATGATCAACTGCCGTGTCTACTTCTCTTGAATAGCTTTCTGATAAAATCATCACCAATTTAAGCAAGCAAACCAAGCACATTGCAAGGAACTTAACTGGCCATACTGCCCAATAAGGGTAACTTCAAACGGTTCTTCACACCCAATTCCTTTGGTCGGGTGGCCCGCGCGTGGCGTGTGTTACAACTTTAACTTGCGTTTAATTTTAAACTGAGATTAACGAAACCGCTTGCCTTAATTGAAACGCAAGGAATCCTTTGTACCACACGGCTGAATTATAACGAAGAATGAGAGGGGTATAACTTTTTAATTAGATAAGGGATGGGTTATCGGAATTGGATCATGTGTGGTGCTGGAAAATATTTGAACCATTTGATCTACAATTATGTTAAACTCGACTGAAGAGTTTATCACTGATTGAAACCCCGTCTAGGTTGATCAGGATTTTATTGTTGGTATTGTTTTAGTTAACCTAATAAAAAACTACTTACTGCTCATTTAAAGTAATATATAATTATGTGTGTCTCTGCGGAAGCATAATGGATTTAATTTGTTTTGCAGCGCCAGTTGTGTCTGCAAGTATGAAAACATTAGAACTGAGCAGTTTCATTAAAAACCTAGCCTTTCTTTAAACGACATTGAACCAAAGATGTCGCATAGGTCGCTGAAAAATCGGCGCTGTTAATGAAAAAAATTAAAAGGCTAGGCAACCAATTAAACGGCTGATTAAGCTATTTGGCTGCGAAATTAAATACTATTTCTGGTACATAGAGCTTTAGCTTACAAGAGTCTTTTGTATTATTTCAATCGGTAAACAATAGAAAATACCATTATAATCATTTTTAAATAGAACCCAAACATCCAGCAACATCATTGCTTTTCCCAGAATAAGTTTTTACCTACTCACCAACAGATGGCGCTACTGACAACTATCAGCCAAACTTCCTTAAAAACAAAATGACATCACAGTTCTGCAATCGTATTACAAGTACCTTCAACAATCATTTAAGCACATGATAATATTTCCCGTGCGAAAAAAGGCCCGCAGCTATATTTTTTAATGCATTCTTGGAGAAGGAGCGGTCGTGTGGGTAGAATCACAATTAGGTTTGAGTCTGATACTAAAACCATGTTAATCTGATGTTGGTGCAACAGAGATAAATGTGTTTTTGTTTTATTTTTATGTGAGAGGTGTTGAAACGTTGCTTTTACGGATTAATGAGGTAATCGAAGGATCTTTGAGAAGCCTTGTCTCACCAAACATTTTCGGTTGACCTACAACGAGTATGAACACAAATTCTATGTCTTATAACTCACTAGTACTGCACCTGTTATTGGTCACATAAAATATATATATCTATCTGTTTACACGAGATGTTATGACAGATGCATTAACAGATCATTGCGTGAAAGTACTAGTATGTAGCCTTTACACGGTCATGGGTAAGTACTTTTTGCGTTTATCCTTTTGAACGCCATTGTGTCACGTAGGTATACATAAATTTTATTGCAATTATTTATTTCGAATATTTCTAACCAGTTGTTCATGTAACAGGTTCTAAAGGATAGCGAGACTTTATGAATAAGACAGTAAGTTTGTAATACCACCAACCAAGCACTTAACTACCTAACTACCGGCCAACATTAAAGGCCCCGAATCCTCAGATGACGCAGGTGTAGGTATGAAGTTGGTCACGTGTTCATTGTTCTGACGCCGCCCGTAATGAAATAATTCGTGGGGATGCGCCTGCGCAGCGATCGGGCAGATAAGGAGATGCGTGCGTTGATGTGACGCCAGATGGGTTGTTTTGGTGTGATATGATTTATTTTATTTAGAATTTAAGATTTAGGTATGTACGTTTTATTTTGAATTAACCACAAGAGTAACAGGCATGATTTTATGTGCTAGGTATGTTATGGCGAAGAAAATGTTTTGCTATCTATGAAATTGAAAATATAAATTGATTTTAACAACTATAACATTGATTATTTGAGTTCAGAAAAACATGATAAATGTAACAAAAACCAAAAGGTTTTCACAAAAATAACAAGCAATCATAACGCTTCATTAAATTCGCCTTTTGAGACTCAGTAGAATCAATAGAATGAATCAATTTAATAATACTCTTAATACATTACTATTACAGTTCTAGTACATAAATAGCCATTCACAAACCATATACGACGTGAAACCTAAGTAAAAACTGTTAGAGCATCCCAACCACGCATATCATTTTAATGAATGAGCGTAGGCAAAAGGCATCGCCCCAGACTTAATAAAATTGTCATAAAGGTATGATACAAAAAAAAGAAAACAAAAAAGTTATACCGGCCAGTAAAAAAAAAACTTGAAGAAAAAGTCAACGTACTTCATTGTTAGGAAGCTGGTGTAAAATGAGAAGTAAACTCATATTTTTTTCTTGTTTACGACATGTAAGAGAGTCGACTACTGTATAAAGTAGAAGATCTATGATATTTTTAACTTTTTCTGATTACGGTTTTGAATAACAATGTTTGATATTTTCTTTATTTTGAAGGTTATGTCCGTTGGCTTGATTAACTGCTTGGTCTCACGGAAATTCTGTTTTTTTATGACAAATTATTTGTTTATTCGATGTAATATTATAAATCATTGATGTCATGTTTTACAAGACGTTTTTTATTGAACGGAAATATTTTGCGTCATGTCTTCTGCTTTCCGGATTTAGAATTTGTCTGATGACTGTATTTTACATCATCATCATCCACAGCCCGACTTCACCCGCTGCTGAGCATAGGCCTCTCTTCTCTTGTGCCAATCCCCACTTTCCTGTACCAGCCTCATCCAGGTTCTAACAGCCGTGTCCGGTGAGCACCTGCGTCAGGCGGAAGGTGAGGACGCCGTAGCGCCTCTCCA
>NDFZ01002734.1:0-16410 GCA_002192655.3 Mamestra configurata
CCGTAAGCACTAAATATTGTGCGCTTGACCTCTTTAGAGGCACGCCTGAAGCTGTGGGCAATCATGTTAGCTCTCACATACAGCACCCTTCGTTCCCTTCCTTTAGGCGCGAGTCCCATTCGCACTTGGCTGGTTTTTTTATTTAAGTCCTAAAAAGGTCTTTCTAATATAAATTTTGGGAATTAAACTCAGTATAGTGTGACATGTTTTTGTTTTTTCATTTCAAATACCAGTTTTGTACCTTACTTAATATTTTAACTGTTTTTTTTTTGGTAGTTGTCTAAGGGTGAAAATACAACAGAGTATGAAACAACGTTATTATTAGAAATAACAGTATGAAGTAACGTTAACATGAATTTTCATGGGCAACGTATTTTCATAGACTTTTCCCTTCTCATTTCCCGGATCATATAAGGCAACTAGATTGTGCGGACGTGTTCCCAGCAGGTTTTGAAAAACCATGGTTATGGGTGGACTCGACGTTTACCGCTGGATAAATTGGTATTTATTATTATGAGTAACTTTTTTTACTAGGGTAAATGTCGGTGGTAACCCCAAATGAGGGCCGTACTTAACCCAGCTTAAACATTTTGTGTAGATAGGATTTGTGAAAACCGCTATTAAGGAAAATATTTTTGGAGAGAATTGTTGGTTCATGTATGTAAGCCACTTCTTTTCATTTTCATGTCTGTGTCGGTTTTCGGTGAGTTTCTTGAAGTATTTATTCAGGATATTTTTCGTTTTCTTTAAGCATTCTTACTACTTGGTTTGAGCATTAGCATTTTCTCCACACAATTGGTTCACTATTAACACTTGGAGAAGATATTTAAAAAAAATGTATTATGATATCATTACTGTTCATACAAATTCGCAACTGTTATCTTTTCTGAAATGAATAGAATTGTGGACTATTAAGTTTTTACAATTTTAATATTTAAAAATGGCTAGCTTTCGCCCGTGTGAAAGTGGAACTTTATACCAAGGAAACAGTCTCGGGATGAAAAGTATTCTATGTCGTAATCGAGGACTTGGTCTACCTGTGTGCCAAGCTTCATCCAAATCCTTTCAGTCGTCCAGACGTGAAGAGGTAATAAACAGACAAATAAAAAAACAAACAAACTCATTTTCGCATTTATAATATTATTAAGACTTGCTGCTTGAAACTTTAGCATAATTTGTCTCAAAAGCGTATCGAAATTATTATGTAGAGACAAAATAAAACTTGTATCAAAACAACCACAAAGATTTTATAATTATTCATTTACTTTGATCATTATTCTTTATCTCTGCGTTCTAGTTAAATTAACAAAGTTTAAAATTTCAAAGCAAAAAGGTATGTAATTATAAAGTTTAAGCTCTGACCCAACTTTTAGTACGCGTTGTTATTTCAAAAATAACTTCGCTTAGTTTGAAAAATGTTAGTTAGTGCTCACTTAAAATTCTTATTAGGTACGAGACGCGAATATTAACACTGGCTTCAAAGCTTCAAAGAAAATCAATCAGTGTTGTAAATTTTGTGCAGATTTTTTGCAAGATTTATACATACAAAAACATGGGTATTGGACAAGTCTTTTTTTATTACTCTGTAACAACTAACTATTACTATACTATATACTTTTTTAGGTTTCCGTACCCAAAAGGTAAATGGGACCCTATTACTAAGACTTCGCTGTCCGTCCGTCTGTCTGTCTGTCAGTTTGTTACCAGGCTGGATCTCATGAGCCGTGATAGTTAGACAGTTGAAATTTTCACAGATGATGTATTTCTATTGCCGCTATATCAACAAATATTAAAAAAACAGAATACAATAAATATTTAAAGGGGCTCCCATATAACAAACGTGATTTTTTTGCTCGTTTTTGCTCGATATTGATAACGGCAACAGGTAGACGCTTGAAATATTCACAGAATATTTAGTTATACATTCACTTTGAAAATAAATTAAAATGAAACAAATATTTGCGGGTTAACCCATAAATTTTATGCATATAATGGTACGGAACCCTTTGTGCGCGATATCGACTCGCACTTGGCCGATTTTTAGTTAAGTTTAAAGTCAGAAAAACAGTTTGCATGTAAATATTTTTAGGGATTTTTATTGGGACTGTATTTCTGATAAATATCAAAAATCCAATGCATACGTTAAATTCAATTTGCATTCCATTCAAGTTAAACATATTAAGTGTAGAAAACATTTATCGCAATCCCCTAGAGCCACGAAATTATAAAATAAAATTCTGATCGCAATCTGCATAAAAAACAGCACAGATCGTAAATCACATTCAGTTATTGTATTATAAATACTCAGTAGAAAAATACATATATCTTGGTTGAAATAAAAGATGCTACAGATAATAATATGCCATGACTCCGAAAATAATTGGTCATAACAGATAGTGCTATCTCACATTAATTTTCTTTATATTCTTCGATAATTATGTTGAGGTGTTTCACATATGGAACACCGAACATTACTACAACCTCAAAGGTTTTTTATAATGTTACAATAAAAAGTTCGCACAAAACCTCGTGCTAGAATGCATCTACATATGTCGTTCTAAATAACCCCCTAAGACAAGGCTTTCGAAGCCTGTATGGCCAAGTATGAAGTTAATTTTGCTTGTATGGCATATGCTTACTTATGTATCTAACTAGTTGGTAGTTATATTTCTAGGCGTTTGGGGTTAAAACTTTTGGACCTCTGGGTCCAAGCTCATACACTATTTAAAGATCTTATCAAACTCTTAGTTGACACTTCGCGTGACCTAGGGGTCGGGATTTTCTGGACTAAGAATAAGCTTTGCCATTCAACATGGCAATGCTGCGGAAGATTTTTAAGGTTTTTTAGGAGTTTTTGTTTTCTCAGCTATGCAAGCTAAAACAAACACCCTTAGCCATTGGCCTGCAAATGTCATTAGAAATCGACTTTTGTTTGAAATAAATCATTTAACATATTTATAAAACAGTGATGCAAAACATACATCATACAGGAACAGAAGCTAACAAAAGTCCACAAAACGTTCAAGATAAGCTTACATTTAGTCGCATAGGTGCAGCCGTACATCGGATGTGTCACAGGAATCCATGTCAGTGCTGAGTTATGGGCCGGTCCGCCCGTATTTTGAGGTGAATTGTTAATTAAACCGCACCAATATGCCACTCACAACAGCTTAATAAAATTATAGACCCAATTTCCGATCAGATTTAAATTGTTGGGGCGCGTTACGTAATTAGATATTGCTTGTGTGCTGTGGCTGCGATTCTGTAGGAGATATGAAATTATTCATGTTGGAATCTAAATTTTGCTTTTCTATCCATTTAAGTAAGTACCTATGTATTGATCTTATTATTTGACGAGGCAAACAATATAACAGTTTTGTGGCTTTACTACTACTTCTTATAGGTATAGACTATTTCTTAGAGGTTCATTAAAGGAAATTAGAGTGCCTATCTAGTTATAATGATTGTAACAGTGATCTGAATTGAGCATTTGAAACCTACGGTGTTCGGATTAATTTGATGGATCTAACCGTACATTACAACAATTATGGCTGGTGAAATATTGTATCTAATATTGTTCATCCNATATTTGACTATTTCTTAGAGGTTTATTAAAGGAAATTAGAGTGCCTATCTAGTTATAATGATTGTAACAGTGATCTGAATTGAGCATTTGAAACCTACGGTGTTCGGATTAATTTGATGGATCTAACCGTACATTACAACAATTATGGCTGGTGAAATATTGTATCTAATATTGTTCATCCTAGTACCGTATGTTCTATCCATAAGCAATATATTTGGCTGCATTATGACTTTTTTTTTTAAGCCAGAAAGAAAATATGGAATGTTCCTCAAGGGACCACGCAGGGTTCCGTAGTTACCCGTCTCCTAAACCATGCCAGAAAAATAGAGGCGTACCTANAAGCCAGAAAGAAAATATGGAAGGTTCCTCAAGGGTGCTTTTCCACCAGAGATATGCGAAGTAGCTAGTCGGGGAACGAGAAAAATCCACCAATAGAATCATTTCAATTTCCTAGCATAAGTTAGCGCATCTCTGGCGGCAAAGAGATGATGGGGCCAGGTATTTGTATTTATAAATAAAAGCCGGCCAAGTGCGTGTCGGACCACGCAGGGTTCCGTAGTTACCCGTCTCCTAAACCATGCCAGAAAAATAGAGGCGTACCTAACTATTACTTTATTACAAAGTTACAAATGCACTTGGTTTAAAGTTATTTTCTTTGGAATTATTAGGATTTTTTTAAATACCCAGTACCATTTTATAAGTTGGTCGACTATTACTCATTAACTCGTTGAGCCTAGGTTGCGGTGATAGTTTTCCTTTTAAATTCGTTGTATATGCTACTACTATGATTTTTTTCACGTCTCCAAAAACACTTGACTCTAACAAAATTTAGTACTTTAAAGCTTAATATTTCGCAAACAAATCCTTAGGTGGAAAAATGGTTTTAGTAAACGACCTATCCAACGACACCCCACACCATGGGGTAGACGATAAAAAAACAACATCGCCACTTTACATGCAGGGGGGCCACCCTTAAAAAAATGTATTTCAAGATATTTTACCACTTTGTCGGCGTGATTAATATGTATACCCATACCAAATTTCAACTTTCTAACACTAAACCTCGGTCGGACAGAAAGACAGACGGACATGGCGAAACTATAAGGGTTCCTTGTTGACTACGGAACCCTAAAAAGTGAAATGTGCGAGGGATGTTGGGAATAACGTAATGTTATCTATTACTTGCCGTCGCTTCAGCTCACCCCGCCGCAACAGTGAAGAGTCCGCTACGCATCCTCGCTCATCTCAGCTACACACCGTTTCGCTATACAACTCCTCGCACAGTTTTAGTGGAATCAACAACACATTTTCACAGCGCTGTAAACTATGTTATGCCTAAATAAGTAATATTAATATTTTCGGAACAAAAGTAAACCAAATCAAGTTGTTCCAGATGGAGTTGCCATCCAACTCAGAAAGGGTAGGTACGTACCTACATTAAAGGACCGTATTATTTCATATTTTAGTCGTTTTGCAACGCTGCAGCTGTTGCAAGTTGATTTATGTTGGAAAATGAGAGCCGAGGGATAACAATAAGTTGAGGACCGAAGAATTATGTAAGGAAGGGAGAAAAAATAACAGTAGCTCGCAATGTGGCGATATTTTATGTTGTTGGATGGAGATGTTGGACGCGAACACGTTTTTATTATTACTCAGTATTTATATTTGTAGGTCTATTTATGTTGCCTCTCAGAAGTTGCTGAGTGGGCCGATATTTGGTTTTGTAAATAATGTACCTAAATAGAACAAGAATTTCGAAATTAAATTAGGACTTTGACGTTAGCTCCATTCATTTCTTTAATCAATATTGATTTATTCTGCAAGTCCATAATTATCGTTAATCATAAAAATATCAAACAAACTATGTTAGCTTGTTTGACACATTACCTACAGAAAAGTGCGTTCATAAAATCAATTCCATAAACATTTCCTGTAAAATAATATATTTTAGAAAATTCAATGAATACTAAAAAACCTATTATTAACAAATAATCCTCATTCCTTAGCAAATAATTCATAGCCACCTACAACAAGTAAGCAACCAATTAGCAAGTACCAAACGCCTAAATTCTTACAAAACCAGTATCTCTTGATCTAGTACGACATTCCACTAAAACTAAACTTGAGACAAAATTATCTATTCATAAAATCAACAAAACTATATTCAAACATAATATGGATAATTTTGCGTAGTTTCCTTAAGATTGGGCACACAGCCCTCGGCTCATAGCAATTCTAAACAGCAATTATGTGTCCCAGTTATCTTCTTATCACTCTGTAATATTTTGAGAGGCCTGCCAATGAGTTTAGTTCACAAGCGTGAACCGATCGCCGCCATTACAGGCCCTGATAACGACTGAAACTTTCAGTTTCAAATGAGACGGGCTTCAGAGTTCCTTGTTAAGCGATAGTTTGAATTTTGTGGGGATTTTATAGTCTCGTGGGATGATTTATTTTCTGGTAAGGTGTGCATGAAATTTTTCAGTAGGAGTTGCACCTAAATTCCCCCTAAAAATATAACGACGGGTACAGTCACCTCTTGGTGGGTGACACAATACTACATTGAATTCATCACGCCAGACTGTAGATTAATACTAAAACATCCTTGAATAATAAATACTAAAATACCGAAATTCAANATATAACGACGGGTACGGTCACCTCTTGGTGGGTGACACAATACTACATTGAATTCATTACGCCAGACTGTAGATTAATACTAAAACATCCTTGAATAATAAATACTAAAATACCGAAATTCAATCAAATCGAACAGTCGAAAAAATCAGACTGATGTTCAAATGAATAAACGTTAAACTTCTGCTTGTCTTACTAGAGAGCTTTTTTAAAAGCATATTTTTCCGTTGTACGAATTGAAGCAACATTTCCATTTAAAGTGAAGGAGAGCTGGCAACCGGTCAACGCAAGCAAAATTGAAAACTTTTTTAATACATCACGGATGCACGAGGATTTGAAAAATAGCTCTGTATGTAATACAGATTGGAACTACCTACTTCTGCGGGATTCCAGCCGACCAGACTGGGATCGCAAATACGCTATGTGTCTGACGCGTGTTGATATTGGCGTTTAAACATTAAATCTTACGAAAAGTCAACCCAAACGTGGTCCAGAAAATTAAATATAGTCTTGAAAATTGATAAAACTTGTACCTAAAAGTAAAAGTAAAAAACATGTTTAATTTCCGTCGTTATTTCCTATTTGTTTTTAAATTTAGAGAATTCTTCAAAAACAGTGCTGAATTTCAACATGCAAAACACAAGTACAACCTACACTGAAAACCTGCTAATACCAACAGAATTGCCGAACAAAAATCTCCACTTAACAATTCATTGTACAACGTAGTACTAGTTACAATTTTATTACACAACCAATCTCCAATATTATCGGAAGCCTTCCAGTAGCACTTCACTGTTTAATCTTAAGGCTTATATAAAATTTATTAAAGGTAAGGTTTGGCAAAAAACGCGAAAGAAAAGTAGAATTCAGATTCAGAAATGAAATGAATACGGGCTTGAGGCGTTTCGTCGCCGATGAATAATTTATTTCAGAACTGGGTTTTCACGAAATTACTTGCCGTCTCATTTGAAAGAGTGTGCCGACGTTTGCTGAATCGACTGTTAATGCCGTACGCAGCTCTTTTATATTTATATTGTTTTTTTGAAGAATGTTATGACATGGAAGATGTTCTCATGTTTGTGTTGCTGAATTAGGTATTTGGATTGGTGTGCTGTGTTGTTTTGGTAAGAAAAGAAACAGACAAATGAAAATCGAAAGGCTTTCTTTATCTGTGTAAGCAACACAGAACTCAGGGTTGCGGAATTTGTTCGAAAGAGTCACCGCGGCCCTGGAACGCAAAGGGCCTTGGAAGAAACACGGATGGGTTTTAGTCAGTAAGAGTCTGACACGCCCTTCCGCTCCACCCAGAGCGGAAGAAGTCATTTGATGATTTCCCATCGTTAAAAAAAAAAAAAAAGCAACACAGAACTGGAAACATATGGTCTATAAATCATGTAAGTAAACTGTAATCGCTCCCAAAGACTAGCAGGACGCGACGATACGATACGATTTTTGGGAACATTTTTTATTTTTAAATTATCTTAGCTGCTAGGAAAAAGGCAGCCAGGCTGAAATGGGATTTGGCGGTTCACATGAGCCCCATGCATTGTGACCGCTTGCCAATAATGTACACAAAGAGGGTGTCTGAGGATCGAAATCGCCACCGTAGCCGGCCTAGGTAGAAGTGGCGAGACGATCTTGGGGAGGCCTTTGCCCAGCAATTACAAAAATATCTATGAAAAATTATCGTCAAATTGTTGCTCCCACCTAGTACTATTTAAGAGAGCCTGCAATGTGGGCAGGGATTTAGGCTTTCGACACTAAGGTTTATGTCTCCCCCTCAAGCAAGGGGGCGTTTTGTGAATAACAATATTACAAGGAACTCCTATTATTTATCAGCACCTGCCAGTTTCCCATAGCAAATAATCCTATTATTCAATTTAGTATTGTGTTGTGATTAGGGCCAGACTTTGATTGCCGTAACTGTCTAGTTGGGTTAATTCGAGGCGACATGTCGGGTTGTTAATTTCACTACGAAAAGGCTTATAAGAAAGCATATAAATCTGGAATAGATTATGTGACAAGATGTTTCTTGGCAGGAAAATTGTCGTATAGATTTATCTTGAAAACAGGAATCTATTTTTTATTACACTTTTGAATGTAATTTATAAAAACATTTTTATTTATTTATTCAAGAAAGTTACATGAAAAAAAAATACTCATATCGTCTGCCAAACTGCTGTACAGTTTGTCGGCAGTGCTCTCGTGGATACAGTTTTATGATATCCAAGTACTTATTGACTATCTTATACTATGGGTACACATAGACGCAAAGTCGAAACATAAACAAAAAGGGGTACACACACTAAATATCTAATGATCTAATGATGGGCTCAAAAACAAAAATAATGATTATGGTTGCCCAATCAAAAAGGTAGTTTCATATGGAGAAAAATGGACACAGAAATTCGTGGAACAATGTTAGGGTAACCAATAAATACCTAACCCCATAGTAACTAACTAGCCACAACTGTTGAAGTTCCCACATAAACACGAAAATTAACCATAACATGAAAATGAGTTGCCGGCTCCTGTAAACTTAACTTTACTTATAGAAAATGACGATAAAACACTTGCTAAGAGAGTTGTTATTTATAATTATAGGTGCTGGAATTCAATCTGAGAGCTGAGAAGGAACGATTTACATTCAAAGTCAAAAGTCAAAGTCAAAGTCAGAGCCTCAGTATTCAATGGCGTAAGCAAGTACATAGAAACAACAAACAAATTGAATAATATATAAATTTCCAAAATAACTTAACTTAATTAAAATAAAACGTAGGTAAATCAAACAAACCACCTGAAATCAGACAGATATTCATTGGGGTGCTCATAACGAATTGCGTGATTGACATTCACCATTCGTCATTCTTAATTAAAATGAGAACCAGCTTTCAATATTGCCCAATACCCGATGAATGACAGCCACTCGAACCATTCCCCTGCGAAAACGATTTTCTTACAATTTGAAGAACAATTCAACACGCGAAATGTAGGCTCGGTTACCACAAAGTATTCTTCGCTAAACAAATGGACTAAATTGATTAGGTAAATCGTGGAGTTCTTTTAGATTCATGAAAGTTAAGATTGTTAAACGTAGTGATCGTAAAATCTAGCCACGTTTTCGAACTAAGTTTCAAATTAGGGTTTCGTGGCGTAGTCGAACGATGGTCGCAATGAATGTTAATAAAATGAAACTTTGTTTTTATTTGCGGTTTTAGGAATATAGTTTGCCACGCTATGCTTTGCATTGTCAAGTAAACCAGGACGGTTCGGAGTATCCAGAAGCTTTGAAGTGTGTTTACATAGTTACTAGCAGTCTGTGTTAAGTAAATGCTTAACGCCAGCATGCTAAAATACAATATTTCCGTTTTTACGAAGCAAACCAGGTGTTCCTGCAGTATCTTTATAATTTTCTAAAGATTCCACAGTCTTAAATTGCCAAGCAAACTTTAGCCTTAACGCAAGTAGTTTGTATTTCGATGTCCCAATTACGACAAGCAATAAAAGTTTTCTACGGGACGCTACGTGACAACGATACGTAGACGTTACGTGTGACGAATGGACAACGCTATACTGTCGGTGATACCAGGATTAGATTTTAGGAAGTTTTAGACTTTTTCAAAAGTACATACTCTATTTGAGTTACAAGGCGGAATTTGTTCGAAAGTTGCGGAATTTGTTCGAAGAGTCACTGCGGCCCTGGAACGCAAAGGGCTTTAGAAGGAACACGGATGGGTTTTAGTCAGTAAGAGTCTGACACGCCTTTCCCAACCCCAAAAAAATAAAAAAATAAAATAAAAGAGGCTGAATCTGAAAGGCTCTATGGAGGTGAATAATCTCGTCTAAAAGACATTTTTCTCAGCTTCATATTTTTATCATTTCTAGGTAATTGTCGGTTACCGATATTTTACATATCTAAGGGTTGGAATGTTTGCAAAGTGATTCATAGTTTCTCCATGATGTTAGGTAACAACATTGAATAATATAGATATGTACATAGTGCTTTCAGGCGATGAGTCGATAAGCATCCAGTGTTAGTACCTACCTACCGTCATTATGGTACACTTCATGTGCTCAAGCAACTGTCATAGTAGCTCTAGTGACTGAGGTTTAATCTGACTGTCTGCATATTGNCGATAGTACCTCCCCTCAATATGGTACACTTTATGTGCTCAAGCAACTGTCATAGTAGCTCTAGTGACTGAGGTTTAATCTGACTGTCTGCATATTGGTATGCAGTTCGCATGCAATCCATTACACTAAAAGCTCAACACCTAAGCCTTCAAGGTAGGCATTTCTACCTGCTTACCATAATAGATTCCATTTAGGAGTTTCTGGTTCCTAGATCACAATGACGTCGTGGTTCGTACACAGAACTGTTATTTAATTGGATTTATGGATTATGTTAGGTGTAAACAGCATATACCTTGTACAATGTGAACACCAATAGTGCTTCTGTTGTTCAAGCAAGGTTTTTTCAGGACGAAGAAGATTTAGGTACAAATTAAGTTCATTTAACACGTAGGTTTTGAAATTGTGACAAACATAAAATGGCAGCTCCGAATAAATCAACAAGAGATACTCCATTCGCTCCACAAGCAATTCCTGTAACGTGTCTTCCCAAAAACGGCTTATTTTAAAAAGATTTGATATTTTCTGTATAGACACCTGGTAGCCCCGAAACTCTTCCAATAAAGGTACTCTACGTGTTTCGTCCTTACATAAAAGTGGATTGAACAGAATGTTGTATCACTTTGGGAAATGAAGCCACTTGAGCGTTTATCGACGTTTTTTACTTTGATACGTCTCCGATGTTTTGAAAGACGTGATACGACGGAACAAAGTTTGTGTATCTTTATGCTTTTTAAGTTAAATTGGGTAGGTATATTATTAGAAAATGGTTTCGCCTTTTGAAAATATAACAGAATATCTTTAAACAAGAGAGTGATCTTATAATGGTTCCTTTTTTACTTTTGGAGGTACGGACCCCTAAAAATCTTTGAAAAGCAGTCCAATCGAGTCGAGTCGTTTCATCTACACCAATCGACCGGCGTCAATGAATGTCATCGTTTGACGATCGCTCAATTCCACCCCAATACTGTACAAATAAATATAGTTGGTTTATTGGACATAATGTTAACCTGGCTGTTAAACGACCAAGACTAGCTAACCAACGTTATTCGCTAGAAATTCAGATTATTGATAGTTTTTATCTCCTTCTGACCTTTCGTATCTTTGAGTTTACAAAAAAGGTTTTAGATAGACCCATCTAAAACCTGAGTTAAAAGGTTAGTAGAGTAATAAACCGAAAATACAATTTACAAATGTTTTTGAAAAAAAACCGAAGAAAATAAAAAGTATTTATGAATTGGCTCATATGTTGTTTTTCGAAACTGGATCCGAATTTCGATAAGCAAAGTAGAATAAAATCAAGTTTTCGCAAAGTACCAATAAACCTTATGGAATTTATGTAAGCCTCTGAAATAAACTCTGCAAGTTGTTTGAACGGCTTACTTATTTAGTTTTTCTGAGAGGACGAGTTTTTTCACAGACGATACCAAATAATAAAATGAAACAAGGTTATTTTTTCTTATTATTTCAGAACAGTAATGAAAATCTACGCGCCTTACTGAAGTTTTATTATTTCTGTTAATGTAAAAAGAAAATGAAACAAGACTGGAAAATATTATGTCTCTCGTAAGGAGGACTATTTAAAATTGCCGATATTCAGCATCAAAGAGCACTACCTAACATTCAAAGGACAAATTTTATGTTTTATTATACCTACTTTAAAAAGGTTACTACTAACTCTAAGTACGTTTTCAAAGTAAGTATTAAGTATAATAAAAAAAGGTCCCAATACATACATATTATTAGCACATATCTAAGACTTATTTCTATAAAATTAAATGATTTCACAGCTTGACCAATATCATATTTTTCATTAAAAAAAAACGAATGAACAATCTCCTCGGCTATGACACAATCATATTGATTTTTGAGTTAAGAACATGAAGTATTTCTCAAACTCTACTTTTGCCAGAAAACCTGACAACTTGCGTATTTAAGTAGGGTTTGACACGTTCTTAACTCCAAATACGCAATCCAGAAACCGGCCCCAGATCTTCATAATGTGTCACTAAGACCTTACAACTTCCAAAAAATCCGATTGCTTCACAGTAACTAAGTTCTCAGATTGCAGACCACATGGTCTATAATAATATTAAACCCGTTTGCGATTCGCTGTGAACATAACAATCGATTGGCGAGCGTCGGTGGACAAATATTAGCATGGACATAATGACAAAACCACAGAGTCAATGGGATTGTCGGGCGTGCGGTCCGATTTCAGTCTATTGCGTGCCTCTATACATTTGTTAGTATAGGATTAGTAAACACTGACACATAGCGTTATTATCGATTGATCGATTGGAACAATCGATTAGGTTTCAGTGTCTAGAGATTATTGCTTGATGTAGGCAAGTACGGAGGGAATAAGATCAGAGGCCGCTCACCAACTAGATGGTCGGTCCAGCTCAAAGATGCGGAAACACCGAAATTTTATACAATTACTAATATTGCCACTGATAGAAGCCAATGCAATTTATCTGTTCCAGATTTAAATAATTATGTACCACCATGATCACGATCTTCACTTTCAGACATGAAGAACCGTCCAGAGAGCAATATAGGTAAGTATATTGACTGATGCGAAAGGCCCAGTACAGGTAGATGTGGCGACACTTGGGGGAGGCTGTTCAGTAGTGAAGGACTTTCGGCCGAAATAATGATGTTGATATCGATTGATTGCAATCGATTAGGTATGGAATTGATAGTGCACTAGATTAACTTTGCTAAGTGGCCATCACGGAGTTAGGTGCATCACCGCTATTTACTGAGTGTCATGACCGCCAATAGGTTCCACCAATTAAGGTGCTAGGTACAGACAGTGGGTATCTAAGGACCACCCTGGCCAAATTAAATCACCTCGGTCGATTCTTTTTTTTTTTGAGATGTGTTTGCTCTTGACTCTAGTCTAGGTCAGAGATGACAGAGACAAGGTCGACGAGTGGAGCGACCTTACCCAGAAAAAGCCTAATGTAGATATTACTTACCAAAGCAAAATACAACGTCAAAATTAATTACAGAAATGATTTTTTCATTTTATTTATTAAGTAATGCACACCAACGACATATTTACTATTTTAACAAAAAACAGGAAATTACAAGTATTAAATTCTGTGCAAATACATCACTTATAGGTAAGTATGCACAACATTCTCTATGAAAGAATAACAATTCATAAGTAAAATTAAAACAAAATAATAATAATAAAAATTACACAAAATAAAATGAATTACACTTAATATAATTGTTATAAAAATAAAAGTAAAAGAAAAATGTCGTATTTAAACGCTGATGATACGCGATGAACGTGGTGATAATGCTGTAATCGACGTTTAAGAATACGAACACCTACTATAGTGTAGTGTTTCTGACCCAAAGGTTGACTGGTAGAGAAGGCCTTGTTGCCTTAAGTCCGCCCATGAAAGTAACACTACTGGACATAAAGTTTAAATAAATTATTTGCGAGAATTACAAAGGGAATTTGGAGTTTTTACGATCATGTTATTGGGTTTCCCAATAGCTTTATGAGATCACGCGTAATAAATATTTACTAAAATACTACTAAGTTTAGTACTAACGCACTTTAGTCACAAGTAAAACTACTTTCTTACGTACTAAAATTAATAGAGTTATATACAGATGCACATCAAGTTACAACAATCTGTCAAATTTCTTTAATAGATTTTCAACTTTATCGCTAATGCATTTGGTTCAAGATCGATTGAGAAAATTTGACAGTTTTGGGTAGCTTGATATGCTGGCGTCTGTACATATGTATGTTTGTAGCTGAAGTTGTCGAATTTCAGGTAAATTATTAGTTAACCGCAAAGCCCTAACACTGTGGCCACATAATAAGAATGTGCTACCAAGTTCCTATATATAGCCATTTTACTTGGTATTTTTAACTTAACTTTTATGGGTTTGGAAGAGTTTAAAAATGGTTTTCCGATATTTCAGTAAATATAATTGAACGGACCGTTGATTCTTTGAACAAAAAAAAATACAAAAGGAAAAAGTCCGAAATTAATCTTTTTTTTAAGGACACATGTTACACTCATTTCGTACACATTGTCCTCTGAAAACTTGTACGCCGAGCCTAAAATAACGAACGCTTGAACCATTTCATTAAATAAAAAAAAATGTCTTGATTTTAGTCCTGAGTCACAGTGAAGGCACAATCAATATTAACATAAGGCATAAATAAATTTATTTTTTACCAAAGCTAAAAATTGCTCTTTTTATTCGCTGTCTTCGAACTAGGTTATGTGGGTGCTTTAGGAGTCATAAAATTAAGGGTTTAATAAAAGCACCATCAAGTGCTACAATACGATTGAGTAACCTGAAATCACACTGAATTTGAATTTAGAACGGAATCTTCCAAATTCAAACTGGGATAATCAATTGAACAGACCAAAAAAAAAACACAAAAACAGTGCCAAGTACAGATAAATAAAACACCAAAGAGTACAATTACGTATTTCTATTGTCCCGTTTGATTTTATACTCTTGAACCTGCAGTAACAAGCACAATACAACAGATAGGTACAATGAACGAGGGTTGAAGAGGGTTGGCCACTGGATCCTTAACGAATTGTTATTTTGATGCATTCATTCGGAAAAACAATCGGGGCTCGTGAATTGAAGGGACAGAATTAAAGATTTGGTACGGTTAACGGTGATTCGGGGCTAGCAGCAGAGATAAAATATTCTTATTTTTCTTGTTCAAACAATCTCGAATGTTGATGATTCTGTGAACTATGAAAGAAAATATTATCTCGTGGAAAAATAAAAAGTTGTTGCTAGAATTGTAAGTATCTTATAACCATACTTAATATCGGAATAAAATCAACAAATATCGTGGGAATATTATCAGCTTGAGAATATCTGCTTGAAATGGTTTGCGAAAACTTGTTGCTAGTTCAGTTCACAGTTTATCATAACAAATCAGTTTCAATTATATCTTTTGGCATAATTTGAGTGCCTAGCGACCCTACGAACAGAGAAGATAAAACGAAATAATTACGAAATATATAAGTACGAAATATATTATTCCAGGCGTCATTTTTTTGTTACAACCAACTCTCCCTATAACTATATAGATGTACTTTTTTATTTTATTTTTCTATTAAATAACCCACACAGTGTAAAATCAATTGCTTGCAAGTGAAGGGACAGTAGAGTCACTTTATTTTATACATATTCTTTTAACTGTAATGTTGACGTTAAAAAGTGCCTTTTAATGGCCTAAGTGGAATAAACGTTTTGACTTTGACTTTGACCATAGGCATAATATTTTTTTGTGAGAATGCTTCCTCCTGCTGGTTGCTTTCTTTGAACCTGTTTTTTTGTGATAAGTAAATAAGTAAATGAAGGATTGGGCCACAACACTACACAGCCGTGATAAATGGAAAGAGTACAGGGATAAGAGAGGCCTTTGCCCACCAGTGGGACAACCATAATATTATTTCGTTAAATTTCCCATACAATTGCCTTATTTATGGATTTTAGAGTTAAGCTTACCATCCAAGACTACAGAAACATAAAAAATATTTTCAAGCTAGAGAAAAATTGTTCCAATCTGTATAATAAAGTAATCGCGGGCGAGAGCTCTCCGCTGAGGTGCCAGTTAACGCCTTCAGGAGGGTTAAGTGAGGATAATTTCCCTTTGCGTGCCCACTCTTAATGACGAGCGGGAGCTATGACCGCTTAGTGAGTGAGGTGAGAAGTCCCACTTCGAAAAAAATATTTTGGAACTAATCTAGAGCTTTGATGGATGTTGTGAGCCGATGCTCACAATCGGCCGTTGAGTGCATTTGACGTTAGAAGGTTTTAATAGTAAAGGTAGGTGATAAACTTGGAGGATGTGACAATAGTAGATCGTACTCGGAGCGTGCAGGAACAATAGGTGGCAGCACAGAAGTGTCAATGTCAAGTTTTATATGGTAAAAAAGTTTCGAATCTACAACACTAGATGGCAAAGTCCACGCCGTACAGGTTCCTGACAGAGTTACGGAATTGTTGGAAAGAGTCACCGCGGCCCTGGAACGCAAAGGGCATTT
>NDFZ01002735.1:0-20154 GCA_002192655.3 Mamestra configurata
GGGTACTGACCGGTGTTACGGGATGTAATGTATCATTTGCAACGAGCATGTTACGTTACGACGTTTCCTAAATCTGTGTAACATGCTCGTTTCGAACTTTTTGCTCGCTCGTGCTACAGATTCGCAATACACTCCCAATCAAGATGTCTGACGACGAACGTTGTGTTGGGAACTTTGATTCTACGAAATTATTGTTTCATCCAAATTAAGAAAAAAACATCCAAATTAAGAAAAAAAAAGAAACAAAGTACCTACCTATCTGGTGGTTTGCAGTTGATAATAATATTTAAAAATTGGTTGTCTGTAAAGTCGGTTTACGGACGATAGTTTAACGTGACAACATCATAACAAAACATTAATGAAATGAGCGTAATGTTACAATGAGCGTAACGTTACAATTAGTCATCCTTTTTCGTGCGTTTCATCGATTTGTTAGACGCTGTCATGTCAAAATCAATTCATACTCAAAACTTTCCCGATAACACTTTTCTCACATGAGGTCCTATATTTATTTCATTGCTCCACTAACAACAATTTTAATATGATACATAAGTACATAATCGATACATCGAAACTGGCGTAACGATTTAGACTCGTTCCTGGCCGGAGATGGCAAAACACAAAAAGCGTTGGAAAGCAACGGAGAACTTTACCCAGCTGGAACACTATTTATTTATTTAAACTTTATGGACAATAGTGGTACATAAAGACTTAATGCATCGAGGCATTCTCTACCAGTTACTATATGTTAGGATAAAAAAGTACATAATTGAGTTTAAGTCTTAGTCTAGTCTCCCTATGTAAGGGAACTTGCTTGAGAAAAGTGCAACAAGTTATCTATTTCAATTCCAGTCCTTAAGTTACCTAATTAAAGAAAATATAAGCGGAGAAAGTGTTCATGGTGATACTTCAGTTTAAAAAATGGCTTGCTTCCAGGTAACACCGGAGATGATCTTCGAGTCCCTGTGTGTCCTCAACCTTTGGAAGCAAGAGGTCCAGACTGCTCTCATCTTGAAATATATAAGGGTTTGTTTATTTTATTTCTAACTAATTTATTTATCCGTGCCATAAGAGACCAACGCCAAAAGTTGACGCGCCTGGGCGGTAGCACCTAAAGCTCTGCCAGCTAAGCTGTAAAAATTTAAATGCTCTGATGTCTACCAAAATTTAAATCTAGTGTTTAATATATAAATTGGGTCAAAATCTAAGTAATATATAAATATAATGTAGTACAGCTACACAAATTAAACTTAGTTTTTTGATTGGTCGTCCAACTACATCTAATTCTGAAATTTTGGGATCGAAACGAAGAGGTTCAAAAAATTGGACGCAGCGCTTTGCGAAAAGGTAGGTTATGCCCGCTTTCATTGGCTCGTCTTGGCTAGAGCACTACCGTGCTCCCAGATTATCTCATTTATGATTGTCTGTAACAAACTTATTAACCTACTTACTTCTGCCGGTCGATTCTGTAAACATGTCGAAGTGAAGGCTTGGATGAAGTGATTACGAGGTGAGCTGTTAATCCATACAATCAAGATGTCACGTGATCACGGAGTGAGCTGTCATTCCATCTTGATTATATGGATTGACAGCTCACCTCGTGATCACTTCACCCAAGCCTTCACTTTGACATGTTTACAGAATAGACCGGATGTACTTCACCTTCAAATGGTTCCTTTCCACTTCTGCGTCATGTTAGTAAGGGTTTTTCAGTTAATCTGGAATGTTGATTGAAATACCAACTAAAGCTTATAATGTTCTTAACTGATCAACGTCACGCAAACATGCACGCAAACATGCACGCAAACATAAAAAAGACCTACTAACAAAAACTTCAACTTTAGTCTTTATTTTTTATTTTCCTATGGTAATTAACTTTAAACTGGGTTATCAAATTCAAATTCATTTATTTCAATCAATTATAGATCATAACATTCACATTAAATTTCAATTAAAATAAATATACCTACATAAAAACAATCGAATGAATTACTCAATAAAATTTAAAATACAATATTGGAAACAAGTCATAAAATTAAATTAAAATNAAGCTTTTACCATAGGCGCCGGGAAAAGGGTGCGAGGGGGTGCACTTGAATTCCCTGGTTGTCTGGAAGAGATCGCGGAATGCGATAAGCCCGCCCATTGTATGTGTTTTAGTTTTAAGTTTCCATTTGTTGTAATTTTGGGGTACAATAAAGTATATAATAAATAAATAAACCTAAGAAAATAATTCATACAAAACCTACTAATATAGAAACTAGCACATCCGAGGCGAGGTGCAAAAAAATCCGACCTTATTCTTTAGTTTTCAAGACTTTCGACAAAGTAAGAGCTGTGTTTGAATGTACACATCAATGTATTTGCGGCAGGGTGCTGAAGATGCAATTAGACCTGTAAATTAATCTCTGAAATGGTCATCATCATCATAGCAGCCGAAATGCGTCCACTGCTGGACATAGGCCTCCCACAAAGCGGGGGGATTTGCCATAATCGCCACGCTTGGCAGGCGAGTTGGCGATCGCAGTGTACCTGTTGCAATGCACAGAGCATGATGCTGCCCGTTCTCTGGTGAGTCCCTTAGTCGCCTCTTACGACACCCACGGGAAGTGATGGGATGGTGCTATTATTTTACGTCCGACACCATATAGAACTGGCTTTGATAGTTCGACAACTTCAAACGCATAATTCAGAAACATTCTATTGGGGACTTGCAGATGCTTCAAATTAAGCGTCTTTTCTCAGTTGCAAACTCCAACATTTGTCACTGCACTTCCAATCGCACGCTAATTGTCTCGAGACATAACAGAACCAACAGATGAAACGGAACTCTAGAAACAAAACAAACCTCTCAAAGAAAACTGCACTTTGTATAAAGAACGAGAGAGTTGAAAGTAAATTGGCGATGTTTGGAGTATCAATTAGGTTTGAGAGTCTTTCGTAGTTTCGTGCAATGCAAGATATCTCTTTGATAAGTTCTTGTGAAGTTAAATGCAGCTCTTCGCTGTGATTGGCTGAGATCAGGCGATCTGGTACCTACGAATGGCACTACTTGTACTATTGTAAGATGTGTTAGTAGAAATGGATGTAGGTACAGTAAATATTCTTAGTTAGCGAGTAAACAAAGTCGTAAAGGGTGAAATATGTGTTATTTCTGTTGGAACCTAGAAGTCTCGCATAGAAATGTGTCTTGTAAGGCAAAAGACACATTTATTAGTTCGACAAATGTTTTGCTGGGATCCATATTTTTCTTACAAAAAAGACATAATTTAGACCCTATATGAAGGCGTTCACGGCCTACTGTCATATATCAACATTATCACAACAAGAAATTACTCAAAATGACCTTGAAACAGTGTTTTAAGTGCGTAGTGAGATATTTTATTTGTATTAATTAAAAGCTCCAAAATTATACCTACACTAAAATATTAAGGATACAAAATGGACATTTTTAAAATTATTTTTATTGATTCAGGCTCACGTTTGTTCACAACTCCACTTGATGGAAAGCGATGATATCGTCGAAGATGCAGGAAGCTTGCCTAGAAGTAACCTATTCACTCTTGACTTAAAGACTCCCAGGGTGTAGTTATTAGGGAACGCAGACACCGACAGAGAATCGACTCATGAAAGCATTAGGGCCCTATCTCACTAGGTTGCAGTGTGTTGCCACCAGCGGGTGATTCAGTTGCCGTCAGTAAATTTGTTGCGCAACCAAACTGATACCAGGTGAGGTACCCTTTATACAACTGAATACATTTCGTTGGTGACACGACCGGTGGCCAAAACCATGGTGTCCTAGTGAGATAGGGCAAATTATATATATGTATACCAATTTCGCTAATTCGTTTTTTGTTGTGTTTGTTATTGTCAGGAGAAAACTCTTATGAAAGATTTTTTTAAAGTATATAAACAATACATCCGGGCGAAGCCGGGGGGGGCACTTGTATAATATAAATTAATCCTACAAACGAAACAGCAAGCCGATTACAAATAAAACAAACACCAAACATTTGTTATTGAATTCAAACGATTCAATATCAAACTTCGTAACCGTTTGATATTCGGGGAATACTTCAGTAATACTAATTAATAATAATCTTTGCGATACAGAGAAGTTTGGGCGTTTGCTAATTGGAGGCGATACGATTGAAATTAATAAGGTCTTTAGGGGGGACCAAGTTTTGAAAGTTGGTTTATGAATAAGATTAGTGTGTAGATTCTTATGTGATAATATGTGATTATGACTTATTACTTTAAGGATAAGGTTGCAGATGGTAGAAACAAGGTAGAAACAGTTTGAATAAACTCCAGATACCATTTCAGAGATTAATTTACAGGTCCTCATTGATCAATCTCATATATTTGTATGATTTATTTAAATGTTTGTATGTAATTAATTATCAATCGTTTTTCATTCACCATATTGCACTTACCACCATTCTCTGCATCACCCAAAGGTTGACTGGAAGAGAATGCCTATGGCATTAAGTCTGCCTCTGTACATGTGTGTGCGTAAAGTGTTAATAAATAAATAATAACGAAATAAATAATTACACATATGGGAATGCATTGGATGAGTGAAATACTCAATATTTATTTTATTGACGAACTCAATATACCTAGCATAAGGTAAACATTGTTCTCATGTAAGTGACTTTGTGTCTTTTTTGAGAATAAAAATATCTTTAAACCTAACTAAGAACATTTATAACCTTTGGGTTGCGAGTCGTTGTTTCTTGTTGAGAGTAGTCGGAATGGAAACACGGACGTCATCGGGTTTTCAAACTTTGTTTTAAGTTAAACGTGTAAAAGTGGCTGTTTCAACTAATAATTTTCAAAAGTAAAATATTAGCCCGGTCAATTCTACTAAAAATCTACAATTTTAGTCTGACCTATTTCATGATAAAAGTTACCGTTTGGCTGAAAAACGCAAAAAACTCATATGTCGGTTTAAGCTCATTTATTTTTCAAAGAAAATATTATATTATTATTCATTTAAAAAAAAAAACTTTTATTGTTTTTTTTCTCTTAAAGAGAAACATAATTAAATTAACAATAGGTTTTAGTTTACATTACGTCGTTCAAGCCTTTATTTGCGAACTTTGACCTTGAATATTGTTTCAATATTCGTACCTACAATTTTTCAGCTTTATGCGAATTATTGTACCTTACCCCAATTAAATGAGCTAACTTGACCGGACTATATGATATTTCTCACAAAACTTTAAATATTGTTTTAGGTTTATAGAGTACGAACATACATTACATTGCTTTACTTGATATTATTATGCGCCAGAATTAATGCCGGGTACGTAACGACATTAGTTACTACTAGCGCCATCTAGTATTGAGTAACAGAACTAGTATAGTCAAGTACCTTATAGACATTTCTATGCCAGAACATTCTACAATTCTCGATATCTGGTCAGTCGGCACCGGTAGTTACGAGTACTTTACAGATGCTTCTTCAGTAGAAGGTTCTGGAATTAATTGACCTATAAAAGGCCAGCATAGCCCGCGACCGAGTCAGTATTGGATTTGCGATACAAACAAATACTTCGGAATGGATCTTCAAGTGCTTTTATAGTGATCAGTAGCAAAGTTGTGTTTTATAATTTGTGAGTTTTAAGTTGTAATTAGGGTTTGTAAATTAAAGTTATTTTGGTTATTTAATCGGCTGTTTTTATTGTCACGAACCCCAAACTCGTAACAATATCATTTCATTTTGACAAAGTCGTTTCTCTAATCCTTATGTCTCACAGACTCTTCACGGACGCGTATAAAACAGAATTTATAATAAGTATTAGTAGCTCACTTTCAACAGACACCTCCGGAAATTCATAACTTTACAGGATGATTCGTTGAGATAGGTAAGTTTGGAAAAATTTAAAACTGTGTATGTAGAACGCTAAATGTTTATGAAGGTCTTATGTACAATAAATAAAAAAAAATTAAAAAAAACAACGGGTTGCACTCCGGGAGTGCCGGCAGAAGTGAAAACTTGAACATTAACGTTGAATGAATAAATTCGCACGAATTGCTTTAATTATCAGTATAAAAGTACTATCATTTATGTGGTAAAATACAATATTCATTTATTGCGCTATCGTACACAAACATGACAATTCATATTACTTACATTAAAAATTTAACACTTCAGAATTTTCCCTCCGTCTTACGAATTTTCGATCAGGTCACGTGGCCTGACGCGAGTTTAACATTTTTACCCATCCCAAAAAGTGCACAACGCCGCTAAAGAAGTTGTCACTTCAAAAACAATTATACTAGTTGTTGAACCGTTGTCACATAAACGCGTCACTAATATCCATTAATCTATAGATATCTCAATCGAACAGAGGTTTCCTTTTAAAGAACCAATTCTTGGTTAACTTCGCCTTTGAGTTATAAGCTGCAGCTGCTGCTGAACCGCCTCACCATTCAAAATCGAGATCGATCTAAACCAGGCTGTAACGTGCACCGTCTATGCATGATTGGAACTTTTAATATCAACATGTTATTGCCAACCGTATGTGAATTTGAACGGAGCATGCATTTCCATGATATCTGACTGCAATATGCTGGCGTATTGTTAACGTGTAGCAAATGTTGTGTTGTGAATCTAGTATGGGTCAAACGTGCAACGTTATATTGTATTTTAGTTGCGGAGGTTGTTAAACCAGCCTTAAAAAGAAAAGTGTTTGTAAATAATTCGTTACTTAAACGTACAAATATTTTTATTTTCATTTCGTTAATGCCCTTTCAATAAAGTGAACATTATTCTACTAGTCAAGCCCTTTCATTTGATACCCATCCATATTGAGGCAGTTGAGAAAAAAATATAGATAATTCGTTCCATTTTGTGGTGGCGGCCATCTTGGTTTTGAAATGTATCATAGTGTATAGTATTCTACTAGTCAAGCCCTTTCATTTGATACCCATATTGAGGAAGTTGTGAAAAAAATATGTGATCCGCCATTTTGTGGCGGCGGCCATCTTGGACCGATCTTCATCAAACATAGCTAAGAACACTCCCGACTAAATCACCTTTCAAACAAAAAAAAAACAAAATCAAAATCGGTTCATCCGTTTGAGAGCTACGATGCCACAGACAGACACACACACAAGCACACACAGACACGCCAAACTTATAACACCCCGTCGTTTTTGCGTCGGGGGTTAAAGAAGGGCTTTGGCAAGCTGTGTGGTGGCATAAGAAGCTAGTAACAATAGATTTGAGATAAACTATTAGCTTTCCTTTTTAATCAATATACAAAAATTATTGAAATCTTTGCCTGAGGGAGTAGTGTCAACTGTTTTTTTGTGAGGCCTAAAACGGTATATTTTAAAGCCGAAAAGGTCAAAACGATTTGAAAAGAGTAGCGAATATTGGACCTATCAAAATAATGGTTCGGATAGCAAATTATGCACAAGTTTTGAAATTGGTTAGACTTGTTCCTATTAAGGAAAACTTCGTTTCTTTACCATCTTATCTGCACGTATTTCCCTGCTAATAAAGAAGCATAGAAAAATTCAAGAGAAATAATAAATCCTTTCTAATTAAAATATTTTTTTCCGGAGGAAAAGTCTACTTTTGTTCGCCATTGGGGCGTCCCACATTAAATTTTAAAGTTTGCCGACTTTTGCCAAGACTTTGGAGCCGAAAGGTACAGAAGTACGGCTTCGTTCAACGTGCTCTCTGATGGGTCGCTGCAACTTTGGTAAAGTAGGTTTTTATGGACCCGTTTGATAACTCAATGAAACCACGGTCCAGAAGACAACTCACATGCTGGAGTGCCCCTTCTGGCCATACCCCTGCATTTTTGAGGACTTAATGAACGCCACAGACGCTGCCCTCCTACTAAAAAGTCGACCGAAACTAAGAAGAATATAAAGACGTACGGCAATCTCAAACAAATGCGGGTCGCGAGGGTGTTTGTACCCGCTGTAAGTGAAGCGTGCCTGTGTGTGTTTCGCAGTTTGTAAGGACTCAACCTTCTGTTCCTATCTATTCTGTAACTTCGCGGGGGTGAAGTAACATAGGGGGGAAGCGTACAGTATACACGGAGGTGGCACAAAGAGCCACTTGAGTGCCAAGCTCGTATTTTCAGAGAGTTCGCGCGCTGAAAACAGAAAAGTTCGGCCATTTTAGATGTATTTGCATTCTGCTGGGTTGTTTGATCGGGTATGGTTAGATAATTGATCGACCGAAATGTTATTTTTGAGGATACCGTTGTAGAACCTAACTACTACCTCTATTAACAGGTAAAGGATTGGCAGAAGCGACATTTTTTCTTGGATGAGGTCATCGATATAGAAATGACCGTCCGAACGTTTGCTTATAGACGCGTTTACCATAAAGATCAAACAATAAACGCAGCGCCTCGTGTACACGACTGCTCCCGAAGATAGCCGACCGCGTGGCGAATGCGGTTCGGTTTTCGGCTCAATTTGTGGTGTCAGAAAAACGCACGGTCGGCCCTGTTCTTTGGACTCTCCTGTGGGAGAGGTACTCGCATAAAAGTATAGGTACCGACTCGAAAATGCTTTGAATGCTCAAAGACAATATTGAATATCTATAATTCTAACTAGATTTTGCCCGCGACTTCGTACGCGCATATCGCATTTTTTCCCGTTCCCGTAGGAATTTAGGGAAATCCTCTCTTAGTGCTCCCCTACACTTCTCGTGCCAAATTTCAGTTTTCTACGACCGTTTCGGCTGTGCGTTGTCAGTCACTCACTCAATCAGTCAGTAACGGAAGAAGTTTATATATCTTGATTGATGATGAGTACCTATCGTAAAGAAAATATTATACCTACGTCATTATGCTATTGGCTTAGTACAATTTTCATTTTCATTTGTTTTAGAGAAACTACCCAGTGAATAATGAGGAGAATGAGCTGCTGGCAGAATTAAAAGAAAAATTAAGAATCGCTTCTATTGTTGGTAAGATCTATTTAGAACAACACTTTCATAGCTTGGAACTGGTCAAAAGCTCTTCTGGAGGAGACTTTAGAAATAATTTGATTGATCTGGGGTGGGGTTGTTACCATCCTACTAATATTATAAACGCGAAAGTTTGTAAGAATGTATGTCTGTTTGTTACTCTTTTACGCAAAAACTACTGAATGTATTTTGATGAAATTTGGCACAGAGGTAGATTATAGTCTGAAATAATACAAAGGATACTTTTTATCCCGGGAGTATGTTCCCTTGGGATAATTTTCGACATTCACGCGGGCGGAGCCGCCGGCGACAGCTAGTATTTAAATATATTTTCCGTGTTAGACTTTTAGGTTCCATTTTGAAGAGTATGGCTGCGTATAGAAGCCCGCCTAATCGTTATGACATTCGGTGATAATTTTACTTCTTGTTTGCTTAATTAAAGTCTTTCCTAGACAATAATTTTCAGCCGATAACTTAGAGAAACTTAAAATGGCTCCCAATTGAAATCGTATCTTCTAAAACATTGGAGCTGTTTCCAAGTAACTGCACAATTTAGGGTCCCAAATGAAATAACACAACTTTCCAGATTAAATGGCTCTTAAGGGGACGCCATGACAACCAAGGAGGGGAGAGTTAGCCCCCCCTAATTCCTTTACCTGTTGATTTCTGAACTTTTTCCGGTTAATTTATCTTTTTAAAACGCCTACTTATTGGGAAGACTGTGGGTGTCTAAAGATACGCTTTGCTGTTTGAGAAAAACAAACTGTCTTATTTTTCTACAAATTGCTGTGTTTCTTTTTAATTAAAGAGGTTACAAATCTCCTTATCTCCCACAGATTAAAGTTATAAAAGATTTATCGGAATAAGAACTCTTTTTAGCTTTGAAAGTGATTTAAGTTTTTCTGAATCTGTCTGTTACAGGAGCTGGGTTTTCCCCCTTTTGTTTATGCTAAAGAAAAAATCTTTCTATAACCTTCTTTGTGCATCATAACTATTACTAAGCAGGTAGATGGAAATCTTAACTTGATCATTCTGCCTTTACATGCAAACACAAAACTAACACATCTTCAACCTAAAGTGTCCTTGATGCAATGAGGGTTTCGATGAAAATTTACGCCACCAGTTGGCGCCACATAGGCGAGAGGTCCTCTTTCTTGAAAAAGTTACTTTAGTCATAGGAATTTATTTGCGTAAATAAGGTACAGAAAGTTCTTAAGGAAAGTAATTACAATCTCTTATTCTGACTTTAATTTTTGCGTGCAATTTAGTCGTAGAAGTGTTGACGGAGACATGACGTTGATGTCAATTTCAGAAATGTCAGAAAACATTAGTGTTTTGACAGGTGCCTGGACCTGACGCCTCAGTGCTGCCACCTGGTGCTCGTCATTTCAGGAAACCCTCATTCCTGGTCTTGGCAAAGTATTACTGGGTTTTTCATCTGAAGTTTCTCAGTAGCAGCCCGGAGCCAGCATGTGTTGTGTCTTGACAAGTCATGTGTCACTCAAAATCAGGTGTTCAGCATTTCGTATACTAGATACGCAAATAAACTAGATCGACCGCAATCCATTGGGGTGGTAACGAACACGATTGGATTCGGTCAAACGTGTGCGGACGCCGCAGTTCCGCGCTACGAATTTGTGTGGTCAGCCAATACTTATTGGGAATTCCGTGAGAATTTTGAGGTTCTTGTGTTGGTTCAGGTGATGATGTAATTTGATAGTAAGTTAGATGTGGAAATCCGCTGAATGCAATAGACTGCACGATTAGCGCAGTGGTTGAGTGATTGACAAATATTTGTATGGCCTATAGCTAGTTGTTCCAGTTTCAGGCCTGACTTGTTACAGGAGAAATTCTAATTGTAGAGCAAATTTTTTTTTTTTAATGAAATATAAACTTAATAGTCGGAGTCCGCTGCCAATAAGGATACGTCGTAGCAATGAAAATACCTAATAAATGATGGATAAGAAGATAAAAGAATCAGAGTTTAAACCCATGTACAGCTGAGCAGTCTAGTGAAGTACTTGATCCAGTGAAGTACTTTGATCATAGGCTGTTGCATTTTTATTTAGATATAAGTTGTGCCCGTGGCTTTGCTCCCGTCAACTGTTACCTACCCTACCCTACCTACCTTTCCTACCTACCTGCCTAGTACCCTACCCTACCTATCTACCTACCCACCTACCCTACCCTACTTACCTACCCAACCTACCTCCTACCTACCCTACCCTACCTACCTACCTATTTTGTTTTTGTTTTTAAAAGTTCCCTGTAATCTGGCGAACAAAAAAAAAAGAATTAGCCAAATCGGTCCAGCCGTTCTCAAGTTATAGCGTGACCAGGAGAAATAGGGGTTCATTTTTATAAGGATGTATTTTTTTTTCAAAATTTTCTTTCATAAGAACCTTCTCCTGACAATAACAAACACAACAAAAAAAGAATTAGCGAAATTGGTCCAGCTGTTCACACGTAATGCCGTGACCAAGGGAAATAGGGATTCATTTTTATTATATACTAGTGGACCACCCCGGCTTCGCCCGGAAATTAATGTTTTTTCAAAATTTTCTTTCATAAGAACCTTCTCCTGACAATAACAAACACAACAAAAAAAGAATTAGCGAAATTGGTCCAGCTGTTCTCTAGTTTTGCGCTTAGCAACACATTTAGCGATTCATTTTTATTATATAGATAGATTTAGACTAGGCTTTGTTTTCGTGACCTATCTCTCAGGAACCGTAATTTTAATCGGGATAAAGGTAGCGTTTGGCACTCAGTGTAGCTTTTGTGTAAAAAACTAGAGCCAAGAGCAAAAACAAACCTTCATCAATATAAAGGATTTTAGTCATATTTGTAAGTACTCAGAGATATTACCTCCTGAAACATACAATTTTCAAATTTAGAAAATTCTAAACGTAATTATTTTTCCATTCTGATCAGGGATCGTGGTACAGTCAAGCGAGGACGCCTGGTGCCTGGCCGGCGAACTGGAACAACGCAAACTGTCTGCTAACCACGTGACACTCTTCTGGAAAGCTTATGGCGATACCCTCAAAGCTATACCCAGAAGGGAAGCGGTAAGGTCTTCTGATAAACGAGTACCCAGTGCTGATTGCCCGACCCCTGCTCGAGCTAGACCGCGCCGCTGAGCCTGTAGTTTTAAATTTGTACCTAAATCAAAAATTATTCCAGCCCGTCCATACGTAGCTGCTGTCCTCCCCCAATGACGCCCTCAGCCGAGGTCCATAGCTCACGGGGAGGGCCCTTAGCTTCTTATTCCTTAGTTTTCAGTTTTTTGTACCTAGCCCTAATTTTGATTAAGGCCGCTACAGGCAAGTACGGTTGAGAAGACGACACACTCATAGGTTAACCTGTGAGCAAGCCATTCATACAAAAAGATCCAGCACTGTGTCTAACTCACAGACATAATATAAACTCTTTCAAGTCAGCATTCCAAACACCACCCCCATAGGACTACATACGCATTGCGATTATATGTGTCACTAAATAAAAAAATAAATAAAAAAACACCACTCATGGCGACTAAAGCTGTGTACTGTTTCTCCCTTCAAAACCAAAGAAAATATTAAACAAGCTTCAAAAAGCGCTTAGTGTATCCAATGTTTTTTTTTTTCAGAAATTACAACAAGACAGATCAGAAATGCCTTCGGACAAAAGAAGAGGGCTTGATTTCGGAGATGACCTCATTTAAGAGCACGTTACCTATACGCCTTTTAAAAAAACGCAACCTAACCATTGCCAAGTCCAATAGACATTTTATTTAAAAAAAAAACAGCAATGCTGAATAAATTGTAATGATTATTTTAACACCGTTTATTAACGATGTTACATTGTTTCATTGTTAAGGTAGTACTCCTATTACATATGTTTTATCTACCTAATATGTTTTATGGTTTCTTTAAAAGTCAACTCATTCTTCGTTTGCAAGAACTTTTTTTGTAGCGATATTCTTTAATTCTGTTACGATCGTAAATTAATTGCAGATAAGGTTTTAATTTCGACCCTTAATACCACCTTCTTTTTCAACCAGAGTTTTAAATGCCCGGTAAAACGGAACGACACTTTTCAAAATGGCAGTCCAAGGCCAAATACTGAAAGGTTTTAAAATGTAGTCACTACTCTTTACTGCGTCAAATTGGGTTAAAATCTTTGAAATTTAATTACGGCGCAAATTCGTTTAAAATGCATGAAAAATGATACGGAAATACCAATACGAGATCATTTTCATTTCTCACTTGGTAATAAATTATTCTGTTTCACGTTCGACAAGGCTGTCTCGAGGGGTTTGCATTTTTTTGACATGGGTATCTGATATTCTGACTTGATGGAAATTACTGTCAGTTCGCAATATCAGAGAAGTTTCACCCTTCTTGTTAACCGTATTAGTAAAATTACATTTGGGAAATATACCCATTTCAATTTGTGATTTTTAATTGTATAAGTGACGAAAGTGTATCTACCTTCCTGCAAACATATGGTAAGTAGGTTGATGGGGCCGAAAAGTTATGGAGTGGCGACCGCGTACCGACGAAGACGCAGCGCTGGAAGGCCTCCCACAAGGTGGACCGATGACCTGGTGAGGGTCGCGGGTAACCGATGGATGCGAGACGCACAGGACCGGTTGTTGTGGCGACACTTGGGGGAGGCCGATGTCCAGCAGTGGACGTATTTCGGCTGATATGATGATGATGTTATGGTAAGTCATTCTTATAACATTATTTTATTATTTTGAAAGCTACAGTACATCGTTGTATCGTGCAACAAGTTTCAAAGCATCGATTCTCAGTTTATCAGTATATTTGACGTGAAACCCACCGAGGGCTTCAAAGCCGCATACCTCACGATCCCTGAGGAATCCTAACACTCCACGAATAATGTGGCTTCGTTGGCTTAAATTGATAGTTTATTTAATACTAACTTAGATAGTGGATTTATTTATGTAGTTATTGTTTAGCTTTTTTGACAACGATTTATTTATTATTATTTATTTATTTAAACTTTATGTACAATAGTGGTACATGGGCGGACTTAATGCATCAAGGCATTCTCTACCAGTCAACCTTTGCCTTTGCCAACGATTGCTAATACATTGATGTTTCACTAAAGTTGAAACTGTTTATCTGTCTAATCAATGATCGGAGTAGGTAGAGCTATTTCTGCACTTGCGATACGTTGTCTTAATACAGACACTCTCGGGATCCCTGGATTTCAAGTATAATTATGTTACACTTAAATAAGTTAGAAATTACTTTGTAAAAAGCTATTCACGTCTTGGAATTATGAACGAACACATACTCCTCCGACGGGTAACTATAAGACGGANTTAGAGCTATTTTGGTTCAATGACCGCAAACGTTGATGTTAATATGGACTGGCCTGTTGGTCGAGTGGTTAGTAACACTGACTGCTAAACCGGAGGTCGTGGGTTCGATTCNGTAGAGCTATTTCTGCACTTGCGATACGTTGTCTTAATACAGACACTCTCGGGATCCCTGGATTTCAAGTATAATTATGTTACACTTAAATAAGTTAGAAATTACTTTGTAAAAAGCTATTCACGTCTTGGAATTATGAACGAACACATACTCCTCCGACGGGTAACTATAAGACGGACACGTTTCAAGTTAATTAAATTAAAAACTTTATTTTGTAGATAATATTTTTTTTTAATTCTCTGTAACAATTGTTTTTTTGTAGTACTTAGTCATAGTCGAGTTTCAGTTAGAATCCCGGGGAATGTCCATATTAACATCAACGTTTGCGGTCATTGAACCAAAATAGCTCTAACTACTCCGACCACGGGTCATAATATGACTGGCCTGTTGGTCGAGTGGTTAGTAACACTGACTGCTAAACCGGAGGTCGTGGGTTCGATTCCCACCCAGGACAAATCTTTGTGTGATGAGCATGAACATTTGTTCTGTAACTGGGTGTAAATTTTCTATAATATGTATGAATTTAGAAATATTTAAGTATGTTTATCAGTTGTCTGGTTGCCATAGCACAGGCTCTGCCTAGTTTGGGATCGGATGACCGTGTGTTAGTTGTCCCAAGATATTATTATTCTCTTTATTCATTTCACTTACATACTAATTTATATTTTTAAATATTTCTTAAAAAAAAAACACACACATTTAAAAAAAAATATATATTATTATTATTATAATATAGACTAATAGACCGGGAAAATGGATCCTCTAGTTCCCAGCCATGTTCTACGCGTGTGCTAAGTTTAAGGTTACAAACAAACAGTTACCTTTGCGTTTATAATATTGGTATGGGCGCATGGATAGTTAGTCAAATAGTTACTGCAATACATTCTGCTATTATACGTCAACATCCAATCTTTGATATACATTTTTCTTTTCAGCAAACTGCTATTATACGTAACCTTCTAATTACCTTTTTGTTCAAATATATGAGAGCATTATGCTACGATTCATTCATGAAACGTGGCTTTAATTACCTGGTGTCAAAGGGTCGTTATGTAAGTCCGTTATTTCTTCTTTTGTACCTATGTATATTATATGTTTAGCTAAGTTATATGAAATATTGTTTTTAAGGATGGGAAATCATCAAATGACTTCTTCCGCTCTGGGTGGAGCGGAAGGGCGTGTCAGACTTTTACTGACTAAAACCCATCCGTGTTCCTTCTAAAGCCCTTTGCGTTCCAGGGCCGCGGTGACTATTTCGAACAAATTCCGCAACCCTGGCAGGCTCTGGCCCTAACGGGCCCCGTCTTTTATGCTGACATCTCTTTGAGGCGCGCATGAACCACAACGCGCCATCGACCCGGGCCTGGTGGTTATCGGACAGCGAGCCACCCAATGCTCGCCGTCCGCAGGCCCGAAGTTATATGACTACGACATGAATATTTTTAAACGGTATCTAAAGAATTTGTGCTCAATCTGTCCGATCACAAATAATAAATAAGATACCGTTTTATGAAAGAACCAAGTCAAGTCATGTACCGCGTGCGCAATTACTTCAGTTTGCGTGTTTTTTTATCATAATATTGTAGCAGTTCGATATAATAGAATCATTATATCATAAGTGATCACTGTATCAATCAGCTATAACATCATATCAATAAATTGATCATTAATATTATATCATCTTATCATTAATAGTTGTCCCGTACAACTTTATGGTCCTTCGAGCCGGATTAGAGCCGTGTTACCCAGTTAATGGGTTGTGGAGGTCTGGTAAGCCCTTAAAATACTGGTATTCAGCTGAATCCGGTTTGACTGGAAGCCGACCCCAAGACGATGACGCCGGATTAGAGCCAAATCAAGCCCAACTTTATCCAGTACTACACATCGCCCGCGACTTTATCTGCGCAGGTTTGGTACAAATGATTTTCATCTACACCAAAAAAGGAAGCCTTGTTCAAAATTTTATGTAACCAGTCGAAGTAGTTCTGAATGTGCTATCTTGAAAGTTTATTCCTATGGCCACACCACTTATATTAGCATAGATGGTCACTATGTCACAATAAAAAATATATAAACGAATAATGAGACAAACACCCCGTTCCGTCTGACCTGGCTGTTTGCAGCGAATAAACTCCAAATACAGGAGGTTTATGTTCTCATTTGGAGTCGGCCTTACTGCTACATTCTGGATAAGGGTAACTTTACACTATTTTTTGTAAAAACATGGATATTTGAACGTTTATTTTTTGCAAAATATATCTTTCTGACTTTTGGTGGACTGGATTTGAATCATGCAGAGGAACAGCAGATAAGACAGAAAGAAAAAGTATTTACTAGTGCCAAGCGTGACGCATATCATAAAGGTCCAAAGGCGTTTATAACAACATTTATTTATTATTTCTTTATCTAAATAAGGTCACATAAACTTATACCTGAGTCTTACAATTTTATGCTCAAAGTTAAGAATTTTAAAATACTTTACGTACCTAAGTTTAAACCAGCTTTAACATTGGGTGTTTTAAAAACAGCCTTAGACAGGGAACTTCGTAAATATTCGTCCATCTTCGTACAACTTCGTTGATGGCAGATCGTAAAGACGACGAACCATTTCGGAAGTTATCGCTGATGAGATAACACGACGCGCTTCAAGACTTGCCAAGAAGGTTTCTTATGAAAATATTTTGTTACATTCATTTATTTTTGCTCTAAACGTTAGTTATATAAGAAGGTTAATGAACTGTAAAGCTCTAGACCTAGAGAGCTGGAACACAGCCTATAAATGATAAAACCAAAAAGGAAAAGGTTTATTTTTTATTTTCTGGTTCTAATATGGCTACCGCTGTTTTTCCAATCTAGAAATCTTATCTAGGTTACTATTTTCTACTGTACCGCGTGCTTTATAGGGACCCATGCATTTCCAAATTGAGTTGGGCAATGATGCTTAGCATTTTCAGGCTGTAATGTTTTCACTGCTGGGACACCGACCTCCTAACTGTGAGAGGCTGTGGTCCATAATCCATCGCGTTGCCTGGGCCCTGTTTAATATAACTGACAATGCGACAAATTTGTCAAAAAACTGACATAATTGTCATTATTTCGCGACATATGTTGTTTAACCTTATGAACGCCATTGTCACGTACATGACAAGCGCGTGCTCTGTACGCTAAACGTCACAAATATGTGACAAAAAGTACGGTGAATATGTGGCTTGGCGTCGAAGGCACGCCGTGCGTTTATGCTCTGGCGTTCAAAAGGTTAAAGATAACAGAGTATGTATGAAAAAAAACTTATAAAATTGTCAGATTGTCGCTTCTCATTTGTCACTAGTCAGTTTTATTAAATAGGCCCCTAGTAGATCTCTGTCAGCAATAAGACAGCCATTGCACCCATACATTTCTTAGAACTCATTGTTACATTATTTCGTCGTTCTGTCCATCGTCATTATATGTATTTGTTTATATAGCTTTAATTACTCTCTGCACTTACAGTAAGTACCAATACGTACAGACGTAGGTATGTGTGTTACTTTTAAATTTACAATATCTAATTTATTATAAGATTACGACTTAATCTTACTATAAATTATATATTGTAAATTTAAAAGTAACACACGTATTAAAAATTAACAAAAACAATACAGAATAACAAATAATTTTTATAACAATAATAAAATCAAATAATTAATTGATGGACATAATAAAAATAATATTAATCAAATAATAAAAACCACCATACCACCATCATACCCATGTATAACAGCCACACAACATGTTCACATCATCATTCAACCTCTCTACTCATATTCCCATTACATTACACCTGATATCTACACGTTATTTTATTTTAATTTAATTTGTTAGTTTATTAAAGGTTTAGTAGCCATTTTGACTTTTGTAGACTCGCAATTTTGTTTTCATTGTCAATACCTCCGCTTTATAAAATTTGTCTTGCTAAAATAAACTTAAAACACAAATTCACTTTTGAATTCCTAGTAATTTAATACGGCTTGACGACAGCAACTAAGTTGAGCAGCTGTTCAGGTTCCCATAAACTGTAACATTAGTTGAGCTGAATAAGTTAGTAGAAGACTTGGAAATAGCAATTGCAGAAATTAATATTTTATAGTTATTCTGAACGGTAGTTGTTAGCTGAAGAATTAAAGGGTTATTGAGAGGTTAGACTTAATTGACATAACAACAACGGCTTGTGTTCTCATTGTTGACCATAAATTAATTACCAACAGAGAGCCTTATTTTATTTAAATGTGAATTGTGGTCTCATCATCATCAGCCGAAAGACGTGCACTGCTGGTTATAGGCCTCCCCCAAAGGGCCATAATCGCCACGCTTGACAGGCGGGTTGGCGATCGCAGTGTTGCTGTTGCACAGATAATGCTGCTGCCCAGAGTCCCTTAGTCGCCTCTTACGACACCCACATGAAGTGATGGATGGTGCTATTCTTTTACGTCCGACACCATACAGAATTGTGATATACTACTAACGATTACTGTCTGCCTGGATTACCTCAGAGCTGGGCAAAGGATCTGCTTGGCTTGTAGTTTTGGTCCAGGGCTATATGTGGATAATTGATTGTAGGATGTATCTACCTCGTCCTGTCATTATCTTCGTGGCCTGTCGCAACGCCTGCTGGCTCTTTAGGTTCTAGATAGTTGTCACTTTGGCCCATAGGACATTGGTCACGTAGCAAATGTGGCCAGCCACCTGAATTTAACTATAACTCATTCAATAAGGATTGTTTACACAGTGCGAGCTAGCGTGCGAGTCAGCCTGCCGAGTAGCTGCAGTACGGTAACTCGCAACGTATGTACCTACGTATCATATGAGTTACTGTCACTTGCCTTGAATAATAGCTCGCATACGAGTTACTTCAACATTTTTTGTGTTCACTCCCCACACCAGCCAGACAGTAATTCGCTGCTACTATCCAACTCGCAAGTGGCAGTAATTCGTAATACGATGCGAATGACTGCATCGCAGCTACTCGACGGGCTGACTCGCATGCTAGCTCGCACTGTATAAACCAGCCATTACAAAATAACCAGCCCTGTCCCGTGCTAGTCGGAAATAATCATTTTTTCTTTTCATCATATCCGGTACTTTTCTGGGGTAGATTTTCGAGATATTGCATTTTTACGTCTGTGGCTGCATTATGAACCGTGACTTTGAGAATTTAATTAAGCCATACTTCAAAGAGTTCGGATTCCTAGAAAAAAGGCATAAAAAACCCGCCGAAATAAAAAAGCCCGGTAATATCGCCGCCGTATGTGGTTGATATTGCCGCGCTATTTTATTATTGACAGGCTTTTCGCACATACAAGCTTTATGAAGTTAATATAACTCCTAGTTTAATTTCTAAGTCCTTCGTAAACTGTTTGAAACTAGATGTAAACGGCTGCATATAAAGTTGTTAGCTACCGCTAACGCTGCCACGGTATCGAGCATAACTCAGCAACTAGTTGACGACTAACTGGTTCAGCCATACACTAAACTAGTTACCAGTTTCAAAATTATAGCCTTGTTACATTCTGGAGTTCCTGTTGGAATTAATTCTTAATGATAAATGATATTTATTCTATAAGTAGATTAAACATAGCACTTTTACACGTCTATCTTTTTGGATAATTTTAAACTGGATGAGGCCGGTGTTTCCTAGCTGACTACGAAACAAACTCAGAGTTCAGTCTCTTTTAAAGTCTTTACAATCGTACTGGTCAAATCTTTCTTTAAAAAAAAAAA
>NDFZ01002736.1:0-20158 GCA_002192655.3 Mamestra configurata
AAATCCCTACTAAATATGTTCGAAAAAGCAAACCGTCCCGCCTGCACATCCCTAGAAGAACTCGATATAAGCGGCAACCCTATATCAGACAACGGCTTCAGAAATATTGCCAAAATAACTCAACACATCCGGCTAAAAATACTGAAACTAAATTATTGTGAAATAACACAGAACGCGATTAACGATTCGATTAAATCGAGTTTGAATTTCGATTGTTTGGAATCGATTGATTTGAGCAATAATGAACTGAAGCAAGGAGTCGTCAGCTGTTTGATGACTTCATTGAATCCGAACGTGTTGGTGGATTTGGAGTTGGACAATGTTGGCGTGGAAGGCAATATCGTTGGCTGTGTGGCCAGCTTCATGGATTCCGCTAAGGACTTGAAGATTAGAAGATTTGGACTGTCGAACTGTAAATTGGTTGATGGACAGTTTATGAGGATATTTAGGTAAGGTTTTCTTGTTTATTGTTGAACATAATACAATATATTTTATATACCCTTTCCTGCAAGTCCAACTCGTCTCGCTATCTCCTAAGCCTACTGCATCGCCGGTTCCTAATCTTTAGGATTCAATGTGACTACTTTTGCCAATTCTCTTGCCGCGGATGTGGCTTGCCTTGTTCCATTTGGATTGTCCTTATGAAATTTTGATCTCACAGAAATGATAACTAATTATTTTTACTCTTGCTAAACACTCAATTTGTCAATTTACAGGAGCATCGGCCGCGCTAAACACTTGCAATCAATAACACTGAAGAACAACAATTTAACTTTCATCACACTCAAGAAATTATTACAGCGGCAACCCCCAGTTCCTCAAATAAACCTCCAGAGCTGCCAGGACATTTTTAAATATTCTCCCGACTCAGATTTTTGCGTTTGGCTACCAGCAATTGATTTCGGGAGATGTATTCCGGAGATAAATGTCACTCCTGTGTCGAAAACAGATGAAGAACGGGAGAGTTTCAAATTGTTTTCTAAAACTTGGTTGAATTGTTTCAAAGGCAGAGGCATGATTGAACATTGTGAGGGAGGTGTTATTAAATTCACTGCTAGATGAAATTGACGGAATTAAATGGATTATAAATTAATTTGGTAAAGCAATAGTACTTGATGCTGATCATTAGGGTCAGTTCACACTAAGACGCGGCATGACGATGCTTGAAGAAGCAAGTTGATTCGCTCGGTGCCACGATATCGCGACGCCGCGCCGCGTGCCATATCGTGTATCGTGGAGCTTCATATTCGCGAGCCTGTCTCACAGGGAGGCTCATCGCGTCCCCTCGCTGTTTCGAATTCTCTCAATCTTCTTAGCGTGTAGCGATGACAAAAAAAATCTTAATTGTATCCCTTGCTTCCCTAGCCCAATATTCGGCCAAGGCAACGCCGTCCGCAGACGCGATCATTAGATCCTCGCGTGAACTGACAGGTAACAGAGTATGCGGCGCAAGAGCCATAATCATTCGTCTATGTCTGCGGACCACAATAGTAAAATTAAAATCTTTCAATCAATTGTATGCCTTTTTGTGAAGTAAATAAAACGCGTCTCGATTTGTGCTGATCTTTATTTGATAAAGTTTTATGCCGTGCCGCCTCTTGTATACCCACCGTGTAAATGCTTGAAAACCCTTTTTTGTAATGTAGAAAAAATAAGTGTCGCTAGCGCATTGTAAATTATATTACAATAACACATTGGATATTGAACGTCGTCGAGCCGTTTGATGTCTGCGTCGATGTTCGTTCAACTTTTTATTTTGTTACTCAAAAACAAAGATAAATATTTAATGTTTATAAGAAAATACTTTTCTCGCCACTCCTCTCATAGACATTTACTCCATAAAAAATGTTAATCGACGTATATATGAATTCATTAATCAAAATAACAAGTAATTAAAACTTTTTGTTCTTACAAAAGTGCCTTTACGTAATGTGCTAAGTATTACAATTTGTAAATAATAGAAATATGTTAAAACTTAAGAATATGTAGGCTAATTTATTGGTTAGGTATTTTTGATATAAGAGTTGATTATTTTGTATAAAATTTTGTTTACATCTAGATTGAAAAACTGCAAATAAATGATTTTGGACTATATTTGTAATTAATGTATGGAAAATAAAATTAGTGACAATATAAATAATGATTTTTACTAACATTTATTACAAGTTATGATAAGTCTCTGTTCACACTATCGCTTTTCTAAAGCTGACTTCCCACGGTGCGATGTGCGTCAGGATCGGATGGAAAAATCGACTGTCCCATACAGTTATGGGCGCATAACTCGACAAAATGTACAGTCGCCAGCACATTAGACAACACCAATCTGTCAAATTTCTTTAATAGATTTTCAACTTTATCGCTAAAGCGAGAGGTTCAAGGTTGATTGGGAAAATTTGGCAGTTTCGGGTAGCTTGATGAGCTGGCGTACCTACTGAATAGCTAATATTTTTTTCACTGTTTCAGTTGTGTTGGTCCCATATAAAATGTTGTCCATAATTATGAGTAGGTATAATGCCCCCTTTTCAGGTAGGTATTGTGTTTATTCTGCTACAAAATTATTCTCCTAAAAGTCGGTTATGCACTGCATGAGATCCGAATCCGTGAAAATACGTTCCGATATAGTCATAGAACATTTTGTATGGTAGTCATCATCCGATTTCTCTCGGTCATCCGCGGAAGAAATATTGACGGACCGAAGTAGGCGTAGTATCTGTTTGCATGAACGCTTTCGCATTACCTACCTCGGATCCAAATCGGACATATCCAAAGATGGCCCCTGAATAGTTTGGATTCGGATCAGAGATCGGATTAGTGCGTAAGCAATATCCGAATTCGGTCCGAGTTTATTATAAGTACCTATCCGTATTTTCACGGATTCGGATCGGATGCAGTGCGTAGGTAACCGCTCTTAAGCAGAAGAGCTGAATGTTACAGCGAACGAGTGATCTCGAAAATTTTAGCACTTCATCTCTGAATATCCTACGATCCATACAGTCATAGAAGTTACAATATAAGTCGACATAAACATAAAACTTGGATAATATAGAGGATGCAAAAGCGAGTTTGATATGTTTTCGGATAGGTAAGATCTTTTTACAATAGATACCTACATACAGACATAAAAGCAATGTTGTCAACTTAACATAAGTTGACAACATTACTTGTATCTATGTCTAGGTAGGTACTATCTTCTCCGCACGATCTCCTACGAGGCGGCTTGCGCACTGGCCGGATCTCCGCCGTGGGACCGGAGGCGAAAGTGCTCGCGTCACTACACAGGTGGCGCGAGGACGCGCGGGCGCGCGGCGAGCGACTGACGCAGCGACACTTGGAGTTGCGTCGGTCGCAGCTGCGCGGAGTCCTGGTGGCGGAATGGCGGGACAGGCTTTCGAGCCCTACCGCCGGCCTCATCACCATCGAGGCCATCCGGCCAGTGCTCGACCTCTGGCTCGGGAGAAGGCACGGCTCCCTGTCGTTTCGTGCGACGCAGGTCCTCTCGGGGCATGGCTGCTTCGGGAGGTTCTTGTGTCGCATAGGCAGGGAGCCGGACGCTCGATGCCACCACTGCGTCGACTGTCGGGAGGACACGGCACGGCATACGCTTGCAGAGTGTGCAGCTTGGGAGGAGCCGCGCCGTGCCCTCATCTCTGTTGTAGGCGGTGACCTCTCGCTGCCGGCCGTAGTCCATGCTATGGTCGGCGGTGAGGAGTCCTGGGACGCGGTGGTCTCCTTCTGCGAGACAGTTATCGCGCAGAAGGAGGCTGCGGAAAGGGAGAGGGAGATCACAACCGCTCTCCCTGCCCGCAGCAGGCGCATCGGGCGTCGGAGGAGGGCATACGCTGCCCTCTTCCGGCCCCCCTAACTGGGTCCAGGGGCGGCGGACTTGGGGATGTCCGTCGCCCCCCATTCATCCGGACCCGAGTTGGCGGCGCGTGGGGAGTCAAACACCTCACTCCCCCCACCGACGCGAGGTGGCCCGCAGAGGCGGGCCGGCACCAGNGGCGTCGGAGGAGGGCATACGCTGCCCTCTTCCGGCCCCCCTAACTGGGTCCAGTGGCGGCGGACTTGGGGATGTCCGTCGCCCCCCATTCATCCGGACCCGAGTTGGCGGCGCGTGGGGAGTCAAACACCTCACTCCCCCCACCGACGCGAGGTGGCCCGCAGAGGCGGGCCGGCACCAGCCGGGGATTACGGAACTCGCATCTGTTCCCGCGATCCCCGGCGTAGGTAGGAGATGGAACACCGGGGTGGTTTTAGTCAGTAAGAGTCTGACAGACCCCTCCACCCGCCCCAGGGCTGAGGATTTCCCCCAGACATAAAAAAAAAGAAAAAGTTACTATCTTCTCATTAGTTAAGAATGCAAGAGCGAGTTTCAAAATGTTAATACCTCGCCCTGGTTAATTTAAGTTTTAAATAGGTACTCGTGACTAGTCTATTTTTAGGTTTGTCAATTTAAGGTGTAAGATTTTGGGGAGGGACTCTAGGCCCTACCTAGAGTCCCTCCCCAATAACAAACCAAGGTCACCATCGCTGGCGAAGCACTTTTGATATCTGAACCATTCAACGCATCCATTATCCTCACGGCTTATGCATGTCGTTTCGCTGCTTAGTGCCCTACGCTTCACCCTCGCTGTCACATGAATTTGCTTCAGCTCAGCGACTCACGGAGTGTTCCTGAGCCAGCTTTTTTTTTAAGGATGTGAAATCATCAAATGACTCCTTCCGCTCTGGGCGGAGTGGAAGGGAGTGGCAGACTCTTACTTACTAAAACCCATCCATGTTCCTCCCATTGCCCTTTGCCTTTCGGGCCGCGGACCCGCGGTGACGTTTTCGAACAAATTCCGCAACAAGTCACCATTAGGTTCGATTCTACCTGTAATAAGGNACTCACGGAGTGTTCTGAGCCAGCTTTTTTTTTAAGGATGTGAAATCATCAAATGACTCCTTCCGCTCTGGGCGGAGTGGAAGGGAGTGGCAGACTCTTACTTACTAAAACCCATCCATGTTCCTCCCATTGCCCTTTGCCTTTCGGGCCGCGGACCCGCGGTGACGTTTTCGAACAAATTCCGCAACAAGTCACCATTAGGTTCGATTCTACCTGTAATAAGGAATCTAAGAGCTGAAACTGCTTTCAATTCAATTCAATTTGTTTTGGTTTACTTCGGTTTTGCAAATGACGAACTCAACTTCATTAAAAATGACTTTCAGAACGAACCGATACATTTAAACATTGACATTAATTTGACAGCTAGCAACAAAACAACATAACCTCAAAAAGTCACGCGAATGCAAAAGCTGTACTGCTGTACTCCGTGTGTTGTTTTACTTTCTGGATCCATAAAATAAAAATCAACAAAAATGGCTGAACAAGTAAATCAACGTATAGAGGAGATGATCAATGAGTTGGAGCAGATGCGCAGAACTCAATTGTATGATGACGAAGAAATAAAGTGAGTACAAATAAATACCATTCATTCGTACTATTCCGTTGCGAATTTATAAAATATAATATAATATTCGAAAAATGTCATGTTTCATGCCGTATAACAACGGCATAGTTCCGACCCTGTGATTATGGTTGTTATTCACTTCATTTTAACTTTGGGAATACAGGTGAAAACCTACACTTCACACAACCAAGTGGCTCAAAAAACAGTTCTAATAGAATTGAAAAGAACCAGAACTTTACTATAATGTTATTCCTTGTTACTTTTCACAGAGAAATATCAAGAAAAAGAAAAGAATTTGAATATCACATACAGCGAAGAGTTAAGCAAAAAGAGGATTTTGTACAATACATAGCCTATGAACTGGCTTTGCTTGAAGACATATCTCTGAGACGAAAGAAGACTCAACTAGGTGAAAAGAAAAAGGACATAGAGTATGCCATAGCTAAGCGCCTGAACAAAGTGTTCAAACAGTTTATATACAGGTTCCAGGATGATATCGAAATATATTTTGAGTATGTCAAGTTTTGCAGAAGTGTAGGATTTGACTATGCTATTTCTGGAATTATAGGACAGATGTTACAGGTACTTCTTATTGAAATCATCATTTTCACCATAAAAATAGTGATGCCATAGAAAGATCAGAATATCTCTCTATTTAGCAGTTCCAAGTGGTTTCTCCAGCAAGATACCCTCTTTATACTTATGACAAAATGTTCCTCTTAACAAGGTTTATTACAGCTAACCTTTTCATCTACCAAGGATATGAGCAGCTGAAAAGGTTAGCTTTTAGCCTAGAGGCTAATAATTAACCTTTTTGCAGATCCATGGTGATAAACCAAAAATCTGGCAGATGGCAAGCAAATGGGAGAGCAAAGAACAGAACAGCCTGGACAACGCCAGAAGCTTCTTACTTAAGGGGGTACAGAGACACCCTGACTCCGAAGTATTGTATCTGGAGCTCTTTGACATTGAACTGATATCTCTTATGTTTAAAACAGATACTGAGGAAGATAAGGTAAATACTTCTTTAGTTTGACTTCATAGTTATCACAATTCAGTCTTCTTCAACATGGGTTCACCTTTTATCAAATGGCACCTTCATGATTGAATAGAAGTCCTTGGTCTTGAGCTAGGCGAGTTTCCTTTCCAAATTCGAAAATACATATTTGCTCCAATTTACTTTTCTCATATCAGTGATTGGTTCAATATATGTGTGCTACCCTAATACAAACTGCCAGAACTTTATTATTTAGACTAATGAAATGCTATTACAGTCCATAAAAATGGATTTAGATCTATAGTGAACTATAAAGATTACATTGCTGAGTTAACAATACATTTAAGTACTCAATTATCTTACTGTTATAATGATGCTTTCAGGAAAAACAAATAAAAAGAGCAGATATTGTTTGGAGAAATGGGGCAAAAAATATCCAAAATGTGAAATTCCTCTTCAGTATTTTTGACCTGTGTAGAAAGTATGAAATAAAAGAGTCATTTGTTGATGACATTAAAAAGGAAATATGGTCCAGGCGGGATAATAAGGATGTCTGGTCCTACATAGCCTCAAGGGAGTTGGAAGTAAGTTTTTTTTTAATATTTAGCATGTCAATAGCATAGTCTTATGTAGTTCGCGAACTAGTTCGTAATAGGGCTCCAACAGGCGAACTACGCGAACAAGGTCCCAGATCAGCCGCTCTTTAATTCCTTCGAAATGACCAACCTAATAGTATAGCGAGAGTGAGCGGGAGCGCGGAGCTGCCCTACCTAGTTTTTGCTTCTCATCTTTCAATGCTATGCATTATACAAGCTATTATCTACAATTTTAGAGTAAACATGTCATTAATTATATTTTATAAGCAATTTTCTGTATTGAACTAATAAATCAATCAAAATAATACGAGTACAACATACGTAAAATAAAAGATAACGGCAAAGTAGCTACTCTACAAAAAAAAGGAACGCGCGCAGCAGCAAACTACAAAGAGCGCGAGCGATCTGTCTCTCTCTCAGCTCACTAGCTCAGTCAGCTCCCGTCTCGAAACATTGATTTGGGAGCTGGTGAACTGAAAGAGCGAACTAGTTCGCCAAGGAGCTGCGAACTAAAATGAGCCCTCCCGGTCGCGAACTACTATGCGCAAGTCTACAATAGTCTACCATTACCACACTACTAGGTTGTGGAGGTGAAATAGGTAGTCACTCCATGTAAATCACTGGCAAACAGCTGCATCTGTGTGACTCCATCATAGTTGGCAAAATGCTTGGCATAGTCTAAATCAGCAAACTCAACTCTGTTGGAGATTCTAGAAGAGTCCAGCCTGGAGCGCATATGTGGTGCTGTTCCACAAACAATGGTACATCTGATATTTCGTTTTTTGTGCCATGATGCCTGTACACTGCGAGAAATGATTGACGCCGACAATGGCTCCAAATTCATAGCTAAGTTCTGGACCAACTCAACTGGCCAGCTGGGGTGGTGAGTGTAGTGTGTTGCCATCACTACTGGTTAGAAGCTATCTTCTCCAAAGATTTTTTGCAACGGTTGTCATGAAATTTATTTAGAGCCTTTATTCATAAAAAGATTATCTGTTGTAGGGTTGCCACTGGGAAGAAATTGAAGAATATGTTGATGAGGTAGACAATTTTACGCAAGAAGTAAATAATTATAATTACATAGCAGTTTATGAAGAGGCTTTGCAACAGGTTTGTATGTCAACATAAACATTAAAACAAATATATTTCAGTGAATGTCTAGAGATTATTATTTTCTCATTTCTCATACTGTTTATTTTTTTAGTTCCCAGATGAAACATTATGCACAAAATACATTCATGGCCTCCTTGGTGCAAATGATAGTGTATGCAGTGACCATCAGAAAATAAATGCAGTAAAACATGCCTGGATGTATGGCCACGAAAATGGACTGCTTTCAAATGACATGTTTGCTTTTGGAATTGAAATCTTGAAACTGGAAAACGAGACATCTAATGAGGATTTAATAGAGGTACTTTTAATAGTTAGTTAAAAAAAACCAATCATTATATAATATAATTTCTTTGAACAGGTTGCATGGTTTTTACTACTCAGCTTGTTTTTATTCTAATAAAGCTGGTTTCTTTAAAAAAACTTCAACATAAAAACTGGGCTTGGGTTTTATTTCTCATACTACATCAAATTTTTTGTTTCAGTTATTAGATTCAGCAGCAAAAAGAAATCCTAAGATCAGGTGTGTATGGGAAGAAAAGATCCTTCTGAATAAACCAGATGAAAAGAAAATGTTATCCGTGCTGCAAGAAGCTGTAAAAGGGTTGAAACCAGATGATCTGTTACATCTTTACAATTTAGTGCTAGACAATGTTGAAACTGATGTTGCAGTAAGTATCCTATTATTTTACTTTAGGATAATCATATTGTAATTTATTTTTACTGCTCTTTTTCAAAATTATATTTTTTTCAGCTAAAGAACCTGTACAAAAAGTTCCAAAATTGCGAANTTTTATAAGCAATTTTCTGTATTGAACTAATAAATCAATCAAAATAATACGAGTACAACATACGTAAAATAAAAGATAACGGCAAAGTAGCTACTCTACAAAAAAAAGGAACGCGCGCAGCAGCAAACTACAAAGAGCGCGAGCGATTTGTCTCTCTCTCAGCTCACTAGCTCAGTCAGCTCCCGTCTCGAAACATTGATTTGGGAGCTGGTGAACTGAAAGAGCGAACTAGTTCGCCAAGGAGCTGCGAACTAAAATGAGCCCTCCCGGTCGCGAACTACTATGCGCAAGTCTACAATAGTCTACCATTACCACACTACTAGGTTGTGGAGGTGAAATAGGTAGTCACTCCATGTAAATCACTGGCAAACAGCTGCATCTGTGTGACTCCATCATAGTTGGCAAAATGCTTGGCATAGTCTAAATCAGCAAACTCAACTCTGTTGGAGATTCTAGAAGAGTCCAGCCTGGAGCGCATATGTGGTGCTGTTCCACAAACAATGGTACATCTGATATTTCGTTTTTTGTGCCATGATGCCTGTACACTGCGAGAAATGATTGACGCCGACAATGGCTCCAAATTCATAGCTAAGTTCTGGACCAACTCAACTGGCCAGCTGGGGTGGTGAGTGTAGTGTGTTGCCATCACTACTGGTTAGAAGCTATCTTCTCCAAAGATTTTTTGCAACGGTTGTCATGAAATTTATTTAGAGCCTTTATTCATAAAAAGATTATCTGTTGTAGGGTTGCCACTGGGAAGAAATTGAAGAATATGTTGATGAGGTAGACAATTTTACGCAAGAAGTAAATAATTATAATTACATAGCAGTTTATGAAGAGGCTTTGCAACAGGTTTGTATGTCAACATAAACATTAAAACAAATATATTTCAGTGAATGTCTAGAGATTATTATTTTCTCATTTCTCATACTGTTTATTTTTTTAGTTCCCAGATGAAACATTATGCACAAAATACATTCATGGCCTCCTTGGTGCAAATGATAGTGTATGCAGTGACCATCAGAAAATAAATGCAGTAAAACATGCCTGGATGTATGGCCACGAAAATGGACTGCTTTCAAATGACATGTTTGCTTTTGGAATTGAAATCTTGAAACTGGAAAACGAGACATCTAATGAGGATTTAATAGAGGTACTTTTAATAGTTAGTTAAAAAAAACCAATCATTATATAATTTAATTTCTTTGAACAGGTTGCATGGTTTTTACTACTCAGCTTGTTTTTATTCTAATAAAGCTGGTTTCTTTAAAAAAACTTCAACATAAAAACTGGGCTTGGGTTTTATTTCTCATACTACATCAAATTTTTTGTTTCAGTTATTAGATTCAGCAGCAAAAAGAAATCCTAAGATCAGGTGTGTATGGGAAGAAAAGATCCTTCTGAATAAACCAGATGAAAAGAAAATGTTATCCGTGCTGCAAGAAGCTGTAAAAGGGTTGAAACCAGATGATCTGTTACATCTTTACAATTTAGTGCTAGACAATGTTGAAACTGATGTTGCAGTAAGTATCCTATTATTTTACTTTAGGATAATCATATTGTAATTTATTTTTACTGCTCTTTTTCAAAATTATATTTTTTTCAGCTAAAGAACCTGTACAAAAAGTTCCAAAATTGCGAAAATGCTGTTCTGTTAGCAATCAAACCTAAACTCCTACGGAAAATGTATGAAAACAGCGGAATTAAGGCTGCAAGAGATTTGTATGAAGACTTAATAAGGACTCCACCAACTCAGATTGAGGTCCACAAAAATATGATTGACATTGAGATGGCACAGGAGAAACCAAATGTTAAGAGTATTAGAAAATGCTATGAATGTGCGGTTCAACATCACGGTACTGATAATGTGGACATCTGGATGGAATACATGGTGTTTGAAACAGAGAACAATGCTCAAGCCACACCAGCCATCTACAGAAGAGCTGTAGGCATGCTGAAGAAAGAACTTGTTGATGAATTTATTAGAGCACAGACTTTAGCAAAAATAAAATAATTTTGTATTTAGAATCAGGGGTTTTATTACGATAAGTTATCTAAATAGGTACAAGAGAGAAGACTGATATCTTATGTCTTATCATAAACCTTGGAAAATTCAAAATATTGCACAGTAATGGTTATAGACATAATTTAACAACTTAATAATTATAAAATGACAAAGCAACAGACAAATAAAATATATTTATTTAATAATAACCACTCCTTGGACTTGACAATCTAGCATAACGAATATCCACATGGTACACCATTTATACTAAATTATTTACACATTTCATTGTACATATTCTCTTGTTTCTCTACTACAAGGTTGCGTCTACTTTGGTGATCATGGAATAACACTTAGCTAATTAATAAACATAAATGCAAATACATTAGGAAAGTGTGACTACTGCATGGCTGCGATCGGGGCAATGTAGTATCTAAAGATTAGGGAGGACCCACGCTTGTGTTGCTTGTTCCTCAGCAGGTCCCTCCAGCAAGCTTGCCAAGATGGATACTTGGGCATCGCTGGGGGATTGCCAGCCGACAAGCTGCAGCCCCCAACAGCCATACAAGTAGACACCACAACCAATGGATAAGTGAGAGTACTAGTCACAAAAGTGAGCAACGGTACTGTGTAGTATCGTAGGTCTTTAGTTTTGACCAGGTATTTGTTCACATAGTATGCCAACACTCCTGTAACAGCAACACAAGTTAAATCCCCAAGTATTTTGGGAATAATTCCATGGAAGAACCCACGGATTCCATCATCTCTATAGATAGACACTACAGCACCTACCAAAGAGCTGTAGTGCTCCTCTTTTCCAATAAAAGAGGCCATCATCCTGACAGATACAACATGGAATGGATAAGACACAATGACTGAAGCTGTATGCATTATCATGTCACGGCGCCCCAGCTTGATGTAATCTTCAATTTTAGGGTCCTCATCAGTGACGATGTTCGGAGGGTCATTGATTTCAGGCAAGTCAATGCCCATCGCATAGATTACCTTTGAGGTGAGCTGACTGGACGCAATCAGCCCGAGCACACTCGCCGATAGGCCTCTGTAGCAGCCGAAGAATCCGTCTGATGTTTTGATAAACTTGATGTATTGGAAAACGTTAGGTAATATCATGGCAGGGCGTCCAAACAGAGTCGTGGACCGGCGTGGCGGCAAAGGCTCGTACCCAAGTTGTATGAGTACCTTTGCATATTCCATGGGATGGCATATCGTCGTAACAAGCAACTGTGACGGCAGCGCCGCTATTTTTTCCTTTTCAATTTCGTCCATGTTATGACTAAATGACAATACCGTGTTCTTCTGAAATCAAATATGATCGACTATAGACAACATAACTCCATAAACGTCAAAGAATGATTGTGTTGCCAGAAAATTATTTAGTCTATGATATTTTTAAGGTTTGAACAAGAAGCTTTTAATTTTTTTCTTATTTATGTAGAACTAAATCGAATTATTTCTTAAATTACACAGTTTTTGATGATCAACTTATATGCAATCACAACTGGTAAAAAGTAAGTAGTAAGTACATTCTTGCGTAAAACAGAAACCACCCATTGACTGACTGACTGGGTGGATTACATACGTACTTACGTCTTATTACACTCCTCATTGAGAGAGGGCTTCAATGAAGAGGCATTTGCTGTAGATTATGTTGCTAAGAAACGAGTGGCGGGAGGTTTGAAAAAGAAAGATGTACTTAGGTACTGCGTTGCACTAACTCTACTGGTCCTTATTTATTTATATTATACCTCAAATTTATTTATTTATTTATTATAAACACACTATCTTTACAGGCAGACCCAATACAATAGTGGTTTGCAAACACACACAAGATAATTGAAATATTAAATTAAAGATAATTTGAAAATAATTTAAGAGTAATACTATTTAAAACACTAAACTTTAAATATAACTTGTAAAGCACAAAGAAAAACAAAAAAAAAGTAAAAATTAAATATAAGAAACAAAATTCAACAAAACTCTTGCGAATTCACTCAAGTTGCACGAAAATATGTCTGTCCTCTCATGCACTTCATTTAGTACACGTAATGTACGGGTGAGGGGTGTTTTTGACATAAGGTTGGTTTTGGCAACAGGCACGGCCAGCAGTGGCGGTCGCCGCCGCCTCCACACGTACCGGTCCGGCACGCACAGCTTTAGGTGTCGCAGCACTCCCGGGTTATGTGCAACTCCACGCAGGAGCTTTAGCACATACGCCGCGAGTGTAAATTCCCTGCGCACTCTGAGTTCATTGTACCCCACCATACCCAGCACAAACAGTGTAGGATACATCAGCGGGTAAAATGGGAAAACTCCATAAAGTTTGAAATACAAGTGTCTTGTAAATTTATTCTGTACTCGCTCCAGCATGACATTGTATTTCGCTTCATGAGGAGCCCAAATCACCGCACTGTGTTCTAAGTGACTTCTCACCAACGCGTCATAGAGCACCTTAAGCGTGGTAAGGTTCGAAAATCCCTGCGACTGTCTCAGGACGAAACCCAGGTTTCTGTACGCCTTCTTGCAAATCTTAACTATGTGATCCCGGAAAGTAAGATCCGGGGTAAGCAGTACTCCTAGGTCTCGTACCTGAGATACTCGCTGCATCGGCGCCTCCTCTACTTTATAATCGTAGACTAAGGTAGTCTTCGCGCGCGTAAATGTCATTACAGAGCATTTCGCTGTGTTGAAAAACAGTTTATTTCTATAGCTCCATTCTACCACTCTATCTATGTCTTCCTGCAATTTCTCACAGTCCGACCCACTCCTGACCTCGAGCAGCAATTTGAGGTCATCTGCAAACAATAAACATAAACTATGTTTGACCACGTCTGGTAAGTCATTTATCATTAAAATAAATTCAAGAGGACCCAAATTGCTGCCCTGGCTCACGCCTGACCTGGTGTAGTATGGCTTGGATTCGAACCCGTTGTAGTCGACATACTGTTGTCGATCTTCCAAGTAGCTGGCAAAGAACTGTAAGAGGGTTTGAGTACAGCCAATTTTTGCCAACTTCATTAGCAGTACATCATTGTCGACGGTATCAAACGCCTTTTTGAAATCAAAATATGCCACGTCTACCTGTACACCAGCATCGACGGCCGGCACCACCCTCGCCATAAAGTTAAGAAGATTAGTTGCAGTGCTGCGCGCCGGCCGGAAGCCGTGCTGCGCGTCCGACAGCTGTGCGCTCACTTGAGCCTGCACACAGCGTTGGACGGCAGACTCGAAGACTTTTGCCGGTGTTGACAACACTGCAACCGGTCTGTAGCCACTGATATCCGGACCTGACTTTCCTTTGGGAACCGGAATTACTCGAGTGATTTTCCACCTAGGCGGAAACGTTGCTTGTTTTAAACAAGTGTTAAAAATATGATGCAGAGGCTCAGCGAGCACTCTGCCACAGTCTCTAAAAAGAAAAGCTGGAATGCCATCGGGGCCAGATGAGCGCTTTGGCTTCAGCTTTATGAGCGCTTCCCTTACTTCTTGAAGACTGAGGGTCTCGATCTGTACTCGCGCGCTGTTCGCTTCCGCCTCCGCCTCCGCCGCCCGCGCCTCCAGTCGCGGCCGCTCTTTATTATACACCGACTCAAAAAATGTTGCAAAATGTCGAGCACACTCCTCATCCGAAAGATGTTGACCATTCTCTATGATAATTTGCTTATTTAACCTACTACGTTTTGACCTAATATACTGCCAGAAAGATTTTGGATCTTTTGAAAATTGATTTTGAATTTTAATCTTGTGTTCTTTGTGTGCAATTTCTATTGATTTTTTGATGCGAGCTCTCAACTTTGAAAATTCAGAATAATCGCTATCCAGCTTTGTTTTTTTGAAAGTTTTATGAAATCTAGCTTTATTCTTTATATCGCTTATAATATCTGCAGTGTACCATTCGGGATAAATGTATCGAATGTTTTCATGTTTAAGCCTCTTCCGTGGTACACATCTATCTAAAATATCACTCAGTTTATCATAAAAAATGTTCAACATATCCTCCAAATCACGCATGTCGTAAATCATACTCCAATCAGTGGAAGCCAGCATAGAGTATAACAACTCGTAATCGGCTCGATAGAAGTTCCACTGCGGCCTAACACTACGCGCTGCGTGAATACCGCCGGTTGAGGACGCGGCGGCGGCAGATGCGGGAAGCGTGCGCGCGCAGTGCACGCTGACCGCGAGCGGCGGGTGATGCGAGTCGACGGGCACGAGCGCGTCGTCGGCCGCCACCACCGTCACCTTCCCGCTAAAACCTGAGCTCAAAACCAAATCCAACTGACGACCAAGATAGTTTGGTACTGTGTTACTTTGAGTGAATTCGCAATAGGACACAAAATATTCATAATAATTTTTAACATTTATAGGACACGAATACAAATTAAAATCACCAATAACAATTATTTCTCCATATCTATCACATAATTTCTCTATTAATCTAAATAAAGTCAAATAGTCATTCTCAGAACTCCCTGGTGGTATGTAAACAACACAACATAAAAACAAAAATCTATTTTTGAAATAAACTGTTGCACTGACCATTTCAAAAATGCAGGTGTCTATCGAAGCGTCCGCGATTAGTACTTGTCGCAGCTCATATCGGTGTGTGGCCACTAAANCACGCTTGGCAGGCGGGTTGGCGATCGCAATGTACCATTAAGTAGTTATATAAGATAACGAAAATTTGGGGCAAAAAGTTATTATAGCCTAATTTTGTAATTGTTTATGGACCTTATGGAAAGAAAACGATCATTATACTAGTATTCTATAATCTGACTGATTGCTGTGACAACATTTTCAACCGACTTCCAGAAGGAGCCTCTCATTACTTTAATTCTCATGTTTACTGTACATAAATAAATAACAAAAAACGAGCGAATCTTACAGTAGTCGCATAGGATGTGTAACATCTGACCTTGGTAAAAAGCAACATTAACATTAAAAGTACCAAGCATAGAAATATAAAAAAAGATCTATGGTACCAACTGACAGCCAACTTGACCAATGCGCGCGCTCATTGGTCAAATCGAATAGGGCGCGCTCATTGCTCAAATCAAATAGTGCGCGCTTCCTCGGCTTCCTGTTACACACTTCCGTCCCAATTCACGAAATCACTCCTACCCTACAGATTGCAGGAAAGCAAGAGGATGTTACACATCAATAAATAATATTGTTTCTTCTGGGCATCAAACTCACACGATATATAGCCCCAGTAAGAACACGAATATGAGTGCTATGAAGAAGTTATTCGTGTTATCTTTTTCAGTGTTCGGCTGTTGGTACAGAGAGTCGTAATGGTTGCGGGACGGTGGGCCTTCCACCCAAGAATTGTCCATTAACTGCATGAGAATCAAACTTACATGATATCCGCAGTAGCACAACCCCAGCAAGAATACAACGATTAGTGCTATGAAGAAGTTGTCCGTGTTATCTTCTTCGGTGTCCGGCTGTTGGTACAGAGAGTCGTATGGGTTGCGGGACGGCGGGTCTTCCACCCAGGTCTTGTCTACGCTCTGGGGACGAGAAAAATAATAGTATTTATAGAAATATTGTGAACGTGGAGTGGTGTGAACATCAAGATGAAAAAAAACATAAATTACAGAAAAGATAGATGAGGAAAACCTAGGGAAACCTACAGACACGCGGTCTTTTCAACCTTTGAATGGATGTCAAGACTTGTAAATTACAGAAAAAAGGAAGAAGGGAAGAATCGCTAACATGAATTTTAGTCTTGCTTTTGTAGGCTCTAGGATACTATTGTTTATAATCTATCCTTCGGAAGGGATTAAGCAGAGTATCCAAATTTCGGCCAGAACGGTAGATATGGGTGCCGATGTTATAACAGGCACATGAAATGTTTCAGAATCATTGCTGCGATGCTCTGGTGGTCAGTAAGCGGTTAGTCATTACCATCTAAAGGGCCGTCTGCTTAGTCGCCTAATAACGCAAGAAAAGACTGTGATCGGAGAGACTTCGTGCTAAACTTCCTTGAGTCTTCCAATCGGGCAAAGTTCCGCCGAGGTTTGCAGAACTCCTCACAACACCGAGCCCGTAAAAGTCTCTGAATCTGCATGCTGATATGATTTTTGTCTACTCACAATAAGAAAGCTGCCGTTATGCGCAGCTGCTAGCTGCGTCTGGTCGGGCCAGACCTCGTCGAAGTCTGCAGAGCATTGCGCTGAACGCACGCCCTGAGCGTTCACCGCGTTCACCTCTGCAGAGTTCAGGCGAGTGAAGAGCATGTACTCTTCTAAGGGCTTCATCTCGTATTCGTTTATTTCTACTAGGATGTCTGTATGGGAGACAAAGATATGGTTATTTTTAGGTTGATCATCGTTATTATGCTGGTTATAACCCTTATACGTTAGGCGGGTTTTATTTCTGCGTAAGGGTGTTACCACACCAATCGATCGACGTTTATTTATTTATTTGGATCTCCAACAAAGGATACACAGAAATGTAAGCCATAGAGGCATTTACGTGTGTTCAGTTATAGGAGACCACAGCTTGCACATATAACTAGGTTTACAAAACAGAATATTACTACATAGGTACACAGAATTAAATTAAAAATAGGATAAGATCATTCTATTACATTAAATTAAAAAAATACATTAAATTAAATTAGATTAAATTATTCAAATAGATTAAATTAAGATTATTCCAGTACATTACATTGCTTCATTGAATTACATTCTTGTGTCATGTCAAATTAAAAATTAAAATTAAACTGAGATGGTAACAAAGCCAAGTTTCACGTATAAAAACGTAGATCGATTAGTGAGGTAGCTTTGTCTGGTCGAGGGATACCGGGGATAAAAAATTGAAACCACACCAATTGGTGTGGTAGAAGTAGAAGCCATCGATCGACGTCGAATAATTCATTCTACCATCGATCGACGATCGATCGATTGGTGTTGTTGAAACAATCGATCGACGTTGACTAATCAATTCTACCATCGGTCGATGGCATCGATCGACGAAATTGGCTTTATTTATTTGGTGAGGCAAAACGTGAATCTTGGCAGTTTGGAGACCACTAAGAACTTGGAATTAAAGAAATCAAGATTTGGTACTGACGGTAAATTTTTTCAAGTGACCACTGATGAGACAGCCTGAAGCCAGTGGACTTAAAATGGATTAAAGGATTCTATTTCCAGTAGTGTAACTACACTACTGGAAATAGAATCCTTTAATCCATTTTAAGTCCACTGGTCGTCTGTATGTGTATACTTATCTATCAATAGTAAATCTTTGCAGTAAAGGTAACGAGACCCACCTTCATCACTTGTTATAAAAATAATATACTCACTAGACAAGCATCCATTATACCCCTTATAGATCTTAAGCCTCGGATCCGTAGTATTAAGACCTCCGACCTGCACCTCATTGGACCCCAAGTCGAGCACATCCCAGACTATTTGAGGAGGCACCTTCTCGAGAGGGACCTCTATTTTGTCTATTAGGAGTTTGGCTTCTTGATTGGTGCGGGTGTAGTAGATTGTGTGGCGGGCACCTGGAGAAATAAAGTTTTTTTTGTGTGGTGCGTTTAGAATATTGAGAATGTGATAAGGGAAGAAAATGTAAGGCACAACAATATGGGCTGATTATGAGTCTAAACGACTGCAACCTAACGTTGACTACCTTTATCAAATAAGACTCTTAAATGTGGAGAATCTGGGCCCACCTGGGCAAAGTACCTATATTAAGTAAGAAATTAATTCGATTATTTAAGGGTTTGTTTTCCTTTGTAGACTTCGAGGTCTCAGTCGCAAAAAACATCTCTAATTACTATTTGTCAAGTTTTGTTAATTGATTGTCGCTGAGATGATATCTCGTCTTGAATTTGAACGCTTTTTAAGTATGAGTATGAGCTTTCATAAGTAATGTCATTACCGTTCAAAAAGTTCCTGTTTTTAACTTCAGCGCCATACGCCTCTTCCTCGCGGTTTTCTTCGAACTTCAAGTAGCCGTCTTGTGTGATTGCAACTAGTAAGTAGTAACTGCGTCTAAAATGAAAACACTTTATTTTTACTGCAGTATGGCATTGTTGTAAAATCGCATTAGTATTGATAGAACAAGATCCCAGCGCGAAATTATGTATTTTATACGTAACAAAATGCGTCGAATAATATAATAGTGTTACATAAAATAAAGTTACATAAAAACATTTTTCTTAAAGTCTGAGTGCTGATTTGTTTGTATGTTTTAATAAGTAATTAAATAATGTTTTAACGCATGATAAGCCATTGTTATACTGTGTCTCTGGGGGACCTGGGACTTTGACGAATCGTAGTTTCACAGAAAAGTAAAATTTACGAAAACACAAATCTTACTTATTTTCCGTCTGAACCAACAAGAGTACAGTGTTCTTTTGGCGAAGATCATTACTAGAAAACGCCAGTTTTATTTTGACCTGCGAACAAAAACATTTAGGTACACAAAAAGGCATGGTTTTTTAGTTAATTACAATTCTTCTTTTCAATTAATATAAGGCTCGCTGCCTTATATTAATTGAAAAGAAGAATTGAAGAAGAAGGGTGCGTTTTTGACTTTATGCGTAGCACCTGGTATTTGTCCAGCGAGCGTCCACACCTTTTTCTTTTTTTAAGGATGGGAAATCATCAAATGACTTCTTCCGCTCTGGGTGGAGCGGAAGGACGAGTCAGACTCTTACTGACTAAAACCCATCCGTGTTCCTTCTAAAGCCCTTTGCGTTCCAGGGCCGCGGTGACTCTTTCGAACAAATTCCTGTACCCTGGCAGGCTCTGGCCCTAGCGGGCTCCGTCCTGTATGCTGACATCTCTTTGAGGCGCGCATGAAACACAACGCGCAATGGCGTCTTCTCCTGCAGCGGCGGTTGGGGCGAAGGCCTTGCCTTTCCCCCGCGCGGCCCGCCTCCTCCTTGGCTAGCATTACTGTTTCGCAGAAGGAGGTGACCGCTTCCCAAGCCTCCTCGCTCCGGACCATGGATTCNCTCCGGACCACGTATTCAACCAGGGCCGGACGCGAGAGGTCACCGCCGCCGATCGCCTCGACGAGGACACGGCTTTGCTCAGCCCAAGCAGAGCGTCCACACCTACACTTGCTGAAACTACGCTCAGCGCTAAAATACTCCTAGTAAACTTATCAAATCATTCTACGTCCCTCAAATGTACCTTAAACACAGGTCCAGAAAGCAGAAACTTCCT
>NDFZ01002737.1:0-20162 GCA_002192655.3 Mamestra configurata
GGGCTGGCACTCGTAGGGGTTTCGTACCATAAACCAAATGACTTTTCTTATATGGGGGAGTCCTCATAGTAATATCCCTATATTTTTTATTGTTATTTAGAATTTCTTGTTTGTTATAGCGGCAATGGAAATACACACTCGGTGAAAATTTCAACTGTCTACTTATTGCGGTTCTTGAGATACAGCCCGCTGACAGACAGACGTACGGACCGACGGATGGTCGGACGAACCGGAGGCTTAGGTAGTTTTAGGGTTCCGTTGTTTACCCTTTGGGTACGGAACCCTAAAAAGCTTGTACAAAGTAAAGAAAAATAAATGAGACACTGAAACTTATGAAAACTTTCATAAGTTTCAGTCCGTAATTAGAGCAAACATAAAATCTAGAACAGTCAATATAAAGCCCACCCACGTTTTTCAGGCCGTCTGAGAACCTTTTACTATTCAAATAGGTATTACCTAATCAAATTAATTATGTTTTTGATTAGCTACTCGTACGTAATTTGCTCAACAATTATTTACAAAGAGAATAAGTTAGGTATAGCAATTATTTCTGCTGAATGTTTAGAAAAGACTATAATTGATGTTTGTGAACTCAAAGTTTTTTTTACACCTACAGAATGAATAAATTATCTGTTTTAATAATCTGTTATAGTGATTTATATTGTAATTCTTTATTTTTTTTATTTAGTGTAAAATTTCGATAAAATGTAAAAATTGTTACTGAAATAAATGAAATGAATGGTCCTGATCAAATGCCTGAGGACATCGCGGCAGTCCTAGACGAAGATGACGATGCAAGTTCTACTCCTACCGAAGAGAACAGAGTTGTGTGTTGATGGAAGAGGAAGAAATTGTCCATCAGTGGGACAATATAGGCTAAATAGATTAACAAAAAAAACAAAAATGTTTCATACTACAAGTCCACAACACAGCTACTGGGTAATATGATACCCCTTGGCAAAACCAGTGTCAGATTTTCTAGCTTCTGAGTATCCGTTGTGACTGTCAAAGATCCACAAATGACGGCTAGAACCAACGGCGTGCTTTACGAGGCCGTGCCTCGTAAAAAGTCTTGGTATGATATGGATGGTCACCCATTCACGGATCGAACTCGACAAGCGTCGCTTAACCTCGAATATCGAGCCGTGTGTCCGTTATTGTGTGACCACGCGCTCTTACAAACAAAACAAAATCATCATCATCATATCAGCTGAAAGACGTCCACTGCTGGACATATGCCTCCCCAAGTGTCGCCACAACACCGGTACTGTACGTCTCGCATCCATCGGCTACCCGTGACCCTCACCAGGTCATCGATCCACCTTGTGGGAGGCCTTCTAATGCTACGTCTTCCGGTACGCGGTCGCCACTCTGGAACTTTTCGGCCCCATCGACCATCTGTTCTGCGAGCAATGTACCCTGCCCACTGATTCTTTATTATTTTATTATTATAATTATTTGAATTTTTGAATTGTTTATGAAATTGACTATAGGTACTATGCTTAAAGGCAAAAGAGCTTGGATATAAAAGTCTCAAACAAAGCCTTTTAAATCCAGTCTATTGATATTTATCTCCATCACAATACCGGATATCGGACATTGATAGCCCGGAAGCAACTAATAGCCCGATTACTGCAGCCCATTACATTGATTTACTGTTAACAACAAATTAATAATGTTCACAATCACTTGGGAACGTCGACGTCGATTGCAAATTACGTACATGATGTAGATCAGATACTATGCTTTGATACCTATGTTGTGTAACTGCTCCGTTGGTCTCGCGGTCGCAAGCGCGACCTCCGAGCGTGGAGACTTGGCTTCGATTCCCAGGTCGGGCAAAAGTGTCATTGGGTTTTTCCATTAAAAATTTCTTTGTCACAGCCCGGAGTTTGGAAGTTGGTGGTGTGACACGCCCGTGCCTCGGAAAGCACGTTGAGCCGTTGGTCCTTCGTCAGATTTCTCTCCGGTCGTGGCGGGTAGCCGTCCTGTCGGAATATGAGAGTGATGGAAGTGGGACCTGTGTTTGACGCTAGTGCACTATAGTATGTCCCGCGCCGATGGCTAGTCTCGGTTGAGATTGGTCGCCATGGCCGAAATCGATCAGGAAGACTATATATAAAACACAGTACTTACGTACTTTTTTTTTATTTTTTCAATGATGGGAAGTCATCAAATGACTTCTTCCGCTCTGGGTGGAGCGGAAGGGCGTGTCAGACTTGGACTGACTAAAACCCATCCGTGTTCCTTCTAAAGCCCTTTGCGTTCCAGGGCCGCGGTGACGCTTTCGAACAAATTCCGCAACCCTGGCAGGCTCTGGCCCTAGCGGGCCCCGTCTTAACACAGTACGTACTGGTATTGTCATATTGTCGATTATATATTTCCAAGTAGGTATGAAAGATTGCTAATGAAGCCTCACGCACTCAGGTACGATGCAATTTTCATAGAAATTGTGCAAAGGGATACTCGTAGAGCAGTATCAGGAAAAAATCATTGGCGCATCGTTGATTTATAATCTCATCTTTTGGCGGCCACCCTAATATATTCTTCAAAATATACTGAATCTCAGATATTCGAGGGCAAGAGTTTCATGGCTGCGAGATTCGAGTAATCGACAGAAAAGATATTCATAGCTAGGCCGTGTAAGTCATAAAAACTAGAAGTGTAATCGAATCCGAAACAGCATTATTTTCATAGTTTATTTTATTCCAGATACATATTTTCTTGGTCTCATACAAATTCAAAAGATTTTATTTCACATCCAATTTACGTCAGAAGCTAATTTCCAATTTAACTGCTATACTTACACGATAAAGGATACTTTTTGCACTGAAACCCAGTATTTATTAGAGGAACAGATCCCTCTGTTATACGTAGGTACCTCTGAATCGGAAAGGGTTCTGCAGTGCAATGATAACGAGACGAGCTCGGCTATTCATCGCAAAGTTCCAATTTCGGACGACAACTATTACCTATAACTGAAAATCCCCAATCGCATGGTCGGATTTAAGGTATTAGCTTTCAGAGTTCGTTTGAAATACAACCGTGATGTTATGTTATGACATTTAATTAAACATGCTTTCAGTGACGAGTTTGTAAAGTATGTCAGTAAGGCATTCCAAGCCTTCCAAATCAAACCACAATCCCTGTCACAGTACATTTATATCATTCAGGTGTGACACCCCTAGTACGTAGGGTTGCGAATGCTTGCGACATGTTTTTGCTATTTGAATAGCGGAAGGCGTTTCAACACGCGCTTATTGGCGTATGTTGGGCTTCTATTGGCGTGTCGGAGTACGCCAGACAACGCAATAACTCACGACGATACATCAGAGCGAAACTAGCGTCACTGTGGAATGGGAGTCAACGGTTTGTAAGGCTTCACCATTCGTGTATGTTGTCTCTAAAAACAACAGAATGGAACTTGACAGATGAGGAAAATTAGGAATTATACTGGACAGGTTTAGGTAGTTAATAAAGGTAAACAATCTCGATGAGTTTTTAACACAAACACATATTAAACAAATACACTACTGCTTAAACTAATGGTTCAATTGATTTAGTATTTACATTGGTTTTTAGATGCATTTAATTTATAAACTGAGTTAAATAAAAAACATTAAAAAGACACATCAAGATTGTTTACCTTTATTTAACTACTTAAACCTTTCTAGTATCGAAAATAATTTGTTAATCCTCACAATATTCTTCAATTTCATTTGACATATCACACGGTAAAGTTAGAAATACTTTGGGCTGTGAAAAAGACGGATGAGAAAAGATTGTATGTAGCGGAGATAAGAATGTTGAGATGGATGTGTGGAGTATCGAGAATGGATAAAGTGGGGAATGAGTTCATTAGAGGTAGCTTAAAAGTGGCGCCAGTAACGGAAAAGTGAAAAGGGAACCGTTTATCTTGGTATGGTCATGTGAAGAGGGGGGATGAAATGGACGTAACTAAAAGAGTTATGAATATAAATGTGGATGGATGGACAGGGAGAGGGAGGCCAAAGAAAAGATGGATGGATTGTGTTAGGAGTGATATGAAAGAAAAGGGAGTCAGTGATAGCGTGACGGTTGACAAGACAGAATGGAAGAAAAAAACATGTTGCGCCGACCCCAAGTAACATGGGGGATAAGGGCAGGAAGATGATGACTATTATTAATTCTCTATTAAGTCCTCCAAAAGTGACCCCCTGCTCAAAATGTATTAACGCGTCCTTGTTAAGATCACAGAAGTTAAGCTGGGTACCAAATTTTAATTGAAAAAGACCAGTAAATCCGGAGAAAATTGGCCGTGACAGACGGATAGACAGATACACGAGAGATACTATAAGAGTTCCGAAAATGCCGATGATTTCGACAAAGTAATGGTAGAAAATANAAACCAGTAAATCCGGAGAAAATTGGCCGTGACAGACGGATAGACAGAGACACGAGAGATACTATAAGAGTTCCGAAAATGCCGATGATTTCGACAAAGTAATGGTAGAAAATAGATTCTTCTTTTAATTTACTCAGAAACAAAATTGTTAAAAGACATCTAAGTTTTTGATAGCCTTTATCTCTTTTGTAGGTAAATATTATTTCTAAAACAATACTCAGATTAATTATTTTCTGGAGATAATAATTAAAAGGGTTCCGCTTTAAATAACAAACAAACTGGCAAATTATAGTAATATTTGACAAAATAATTTTACTTTCTAGTTCAAACATAATAAATTGTGAAAGCAATTTAATTATTCCTGCCGGGTGTCTTTTATCTACCTATTTTTGAGAACGCGTTTTTACAGGAGTAAGTTTAAATTAAATTTTTCTTTGATTTGGATTGCCAAAAGTTATATTCTATAATATATACCTACAGGTATTTATTGACTTAAATTTTGTCAATGTTTTTAGAGCTCCGGAAGATCGTTGGCTATTTTTAGGTATAATTACTGTAGGGACTTCCGGCCCTTTCAGTAGCATCTCCTCCCTTGATTACGTAATTCTTTTTTCTCATAATCTAATTCTAAACACTATAGTTCGATCGAGTAGACTTGAGCACTGATCGTTTTGATAAGATTATAATTTACGGCCTTATTTTTAAAGAATCCGACCATAAATACGGTTAGTTTAAATTCAAATTCTCTTCAAAAATAAGTACTTAATTAAGAATCTAACATCAGGATTTAAACTAATCAAATGTTTAGAAATTATGCATAAGGATCTTAGTACAAAATGGTTCTCTTGTTTTTTTGTCGATATTTGTGACAACAATTGATTCGGTTTGTCATCGAAATTTTTGGAATCAGTTATCTAGAATATCTGCAAGCTTGTAGCTTCAACCTTAAATCCATTGGGAAAAATAACACTCCAATCCGTTTGACGGGACGGAAAAACATGCATACTTGATTCTTGGTACAGTGACAAAAGCGATAGGTGTGCAGGTAGAACAATGCACGTAGCATAATGCAATAAAATGGTAATTTCCGAGAAGTTAAATCAATTGCTTATTATTTCTTTATTTGTTGTATACCACTAGCTTCTGTAGATATGTTTCTGCATGACAGTGAAACTTTTCAAGCCTCAAATGAAGTTAAGGAACGCCAATGCCAATTATGGATTGTATACTTTGTACAGCGTCTATAACTACATAGATACATACTTTTTCAAAACCACTGATTGGCAATGCGCGGCCAGAAAATCAATCAGTCAATAGACTATAGTCCTTGGAGACTACTGGTGGAACTAAGTTGCGGGCAAACACTAGCATAGGTACCTACAATGACATACATAGGTAGTTACATGTTTTTTTTCCTATACACCTAACTCTTTCGCCATGTGTACATCAGTCCCAGATAAATCCCTGTGGAACGTCTGAAGTACGACAGCTCGTTTAATTAGTGGCTATTTAACTTTCATTTAAATTTATTTTGTCCATATTTGAGTTTTGCTTTGCTTAGCGAAATTCTACGCGAGGCGAATTAAAGTTTTCGTTTAATTATGCAAGATGCGAACTGAGCCGTCGAAAGTAGCTGTCGTTTGACGGTGATTCGGGGAAGATTGTGGGTATCTATAGTACCGGTTTCGACAGATACCTTTGAAAAAATATTCAGTTAAATTTTTATTTATTTCTTTCGCGTTAAATGAATTTTGGGTGTTCTGTCTAGCATTTTAGATGGATCCTTTGGGAGCAAACTGTAAATGTTGATGTCAAAAAGTCATTCTTAACTTTATTAAATTATTTTGAAAAAAAAGAGACGACCCTTTAGAGCATGTCAAATGTAAATAACACCACTTATTAGGATATTTTACGAAGCAGTTGTAATATTGGTGCCAAAAAGCATAAATTCATGGTAAAAAAAACTGTCTTGGCTGATATTTCGTTTGCCTTATCGTGTTGGCACATAGCTGTTGATATTGGGCATCTATCACTCACGAAAATGACTTAGAAAAGCGTGAAAATTAACCCAATAATGTAGCGGTCTATACCTACCTTTAATCAGAATATAAAATAAAATACGTATTACACTCGTTATATTAAACAACCTTTTAAAGCCGTGAAAACATGTCACTGATTCTTATACACCCACAAATCTCTTAAAAGAAACTCAACATCAACGATTGTATTGTTTCTTTATCTCCAAATAAAAAAAAAAACAAAAAAGGTCGACTGTAATCCTCTATCAAAATTCAGCTTACCGAAAAAACACCTAGAGGAGCGGAAGCCTCCCAAATGAAGTGGTTGGCGGAACCGGATAAGCGGAATGACTTTCCGGCCCCACCGGGACCGTAAAAGTCAACGCATGCATTTAATTTCATGAGTTATATTACTACGTATAGGCGTGTATTGTGCAGAGTGGATGCCCTTTTTTTAGTTGAAAGTTAATTATGTAGGTACGTACAGTTGGGGGCATAAACGTGTGCAGGATAGGCGTAATTCGAACGTGATTTTCTTGTTATGACGTGTTGCGCAGTAGATTTTTTTATTATGCACTTTTATTAAAAGTTCATTGTTTGAATAATACGTACCTACTAGGTACTCTTAGGTGCTGTAGCTGCTGGGTTTCGTTCTGAATTAAAATAACTAAGAGGTTTAAACTTAGACATACACTTCATTTTGTGCAAATTATTTTTTACCCAACCGTTAATAATTATTGTTGTTATTGTTAAATAATTAATTATTGGTCTCTGTTTTGAGAGCCAGAAAGTCACGACAAAAAGAAAACATGTGAGACAGTCTTCGGGGACTGCCGCTAGAAGTAAAAACTAAGCGAAAGTTAAAGCGTTCGTGACGATGACGCGAGTTCCATGATTTTTGTTCACCCAAAAAGTACACATATATACACAGTATACATATAGCTCATGGAAAGCGTTCGGTGACGATAACGCGAGTTCCATGATTTTTGTTCACCCAAAAAGTGCTCAACGCGCTTAAAGAAGTTTTCACTTCAAAAATATGGTAAAGAAACTGAAAAGTACCTAGTCACAATTTTGAAGACATGTGACATTCAGCATAAGAAATATTCGTTCTCCGAGAAAATTGTAAGTAATTTGTGCTTGTGACTGTACAAAGATGTTAAAATCGCGAATCCGTTTTAAAAGATCCGGAGGTATGTTTCGGATTGGTAGCTGCATATTTTCCTTTGTCTCAGATGTCTGTTTAATTTTTGTTTTCGCTAACAGGATGAGTGAAAACAAAAGAAATGTTTTCGACTTAAGGACCAGAACGGGCCGTTTCTCTCAGTTGACTTTTATATTCTTCGGACAGTTGATTCATTCTTTCGCTTTGTTTTTATCAGGTAAAAAACAAGGCAGACGGTAATTATATTTGAATTATTTAACTGTGGTTGTCGTAATTTATTAATTATTTTTCTTTCCCAAATTTTTTCATCTAAATTATGACAAAAATTGGTTGTCTGTAAAGTCGGTTTACGGGCAATAGTTTAACGTGATAACGTCGTAACAAAACATCGATGAAATGATCGTAACGGGACAATGAGCGTAACGTTACAATAAGTCATCCTTTTTCGTACGTGCAGCCTGCGTTCATCGATTTATTAGACGTTGTCACGTCAATAGCTGTTTTTACAAAGTACCTACTCAATTAAGACAAATCAACAAATTGTAGGTATTCGCTTTATATTATGACGCAAACAGAAAAACACCTCCAGTCACTCACTTCCAGTCGACGGCGACGCGGATGAGTTTTTTGACGACATATTTTAGTTTTATTTTTACTTTACGTGTAACAGAAAAAAAATCTAACGAGATCTTTCTAAGTACTATATATTATATTGTCCCACTCTTTTCCACACAATTGGGTCTTCTTCTAGTTAGGCCCAGTTTTTTCTGCAGGAGTTAAGTTATTATTATTTTTAAACGGTGCCCCACATTAGGAATTTCTCCTGTGTCGTGGTTGCGTTTACAAACTCACATGCACAAACAGCCAGACCCGGAACAAGAGGCCACACAAATATTTGTTCCGCGCGGGAATCGAATTCACGACACGCAGCAGCCGATCGCTGAACCACTGCGCCAACCGCACGATCGTAGAACGACATGTTACTTTCAAATCATACACTTTTATAGGTTTTCTTTCCTGTAATCTATCGGCAAAGAACTATAAACTGTTTTTTTTTTAATTTTAGACAGTAGTAAGTATGGCGGTTTCGGTTTCATCAAATTTTTTGAATAAAATCAAAACCATTTAATTTAAAATTATGTTTTTGATATGTCACACGTTACAGTTCAAAAAGTTTTCTAACTTGCCCCTCAAAAAGTGACTAATTTTCAAAATTTATTTATTTCGATATTTGTCCGTGTTTGGGACACAGAAGATTATGATTAGATGTGTCCCAATTTTCAATGAATCGGTCCAGGAGATTCGGAGAAAATTGGCTGTGATAGACGGACAGACAAACAGACAGCCAAGTTATCCTATAAGAGTTCCGTTTTTCCATAACAAAGAGGTTCGGAACCCTAAAAAATCATGGCATCTTGCAAGATATCTATAAACATGCTTACATCCACAAATGTCCCTTCCCGATGGCTATTTGCTCACAATCCGTCCCATGTGCGTAAAGCTAGGGATGCATAGTATTTGTCCCGGACAAACAGCTCGCTAGTGGCGTCCTTCGGATCCGAGCCCGCTTGTGTACTCTCAGCTTAACGCTAGGCCTCAGGTGCTAACTTAGATGCATATTTGTAAGAATTATGCTACGGGTGTAGGTGTCTTGGAGTTTGTAACTTATGTTATTATTACTGTAAAGTATACTAAGTAAATTGACATCATTATTTCAGCCAAAGGCCTGCCTTAACTACCGGTACTCGTTACGACAGAACAAATAGAATTTCCAATTTCTTAAAAAAAGAATATACCTATTTTTGGTGTTTTGATAGTGAAACAATTTTCTGACATTGAATAAGTGGGTAAGATTCTATTTTAAGCAGTAGATTCACAATGAAAAATAAAATGAAAAAACTCATATATTATGAGAAGAAAATTTTATGCGAATTTCTTTAGCTCTACCATTTCTTTTGTCACGTTATATCTAGATATTATTTAGATTCTAGAAAAGAATTCTACATACCTAAGTTGAATTTTCTTTGTACTGGGGAAAGCTTAAAGTTACGTTACTCTAATATGAAATAGTTCAACTTTGACTACAAATGTAGATATTGTTCAACGAAGGATTCTCTGTAACTTTGCGGAAATTTTCTGCTCGAATCCCTACAACTATATTAAAAATTGTGAAGTCCGTCCTTTTGTTGCACGTTCCGTTGCATGCAATGAACTATTGTTAGAATATTTTTGTATTACAAACTTTGATGCGAACAGCCAACAGTTTTAATGAAATTCAAAGTGAATTACATTTTTTATGATATTAAAACAATTTGAAATATTACTTTTAGATTTTATAGAATAGCTAAGCTTATAGGAATAGTAGGATAGGAATTATCAGATGCATAGTAATTATGCACAAATGTGTATAAAAACAACTCATTGGAAATAATAAATCGTCCACATCGCTGTCAATAGGTAAAGTGCCCAGAACACTGGTATTCCACCAGTTCGCACTAAGCGTTTCCAAACGTCTTTTATAATGCGCACGGCAAAGGATTGGAACTTTCTGCCTGTGTCTGTGTTTCCGAACGTATAAAAACCTAATCTCTTCAATATTAGAGTGAACAGGCTTCTTCTGGGTAAGCTCGTCGACTTTGTCTCAGTCGTCTCTGACCTAGACTAGAGTCAAGAGTGAACCCATCTCAAATAAAAAAAAAAGAATTGCCGCGTTGAATGGCAGTCCTGATTATTTGGCCGAAGACCGACTAGCTATTTACTGATTGGTAGATTCAATAAAGGGTTGTGAAACATTGAAAGTGAAAATAAGAGTAAAATCTAGCTTTTCGAAATGGTTTCAGCTGACAAGGGACTGACAGGTGGCAAAATTATTATCTAAAGTTGGCAGCTCTAATACCACAAGCTGATGACGGTAGCCACATCGTCAGTGAACACTGAATTTCGTAGTCGTGAATTTTAGTAATCCCTTCTATTTTGATGTTTTAGAAGGGAATAAAAGAGGACTGATTTATATACCTACGTCACACATCTCATTATTAACCTTTGAATTGTAAATCACTGAATGAAATTGTGTTTTTTGTTATACTTGAATTTATAATTTTAGATTATTGGATCTTAGGTCACTGATGGTATCGGATGTCCTGTATCCCATGTATGTTCTTTGTATATCTTAAGTCCAAACTTAAATATATGTAAGTATGTATAAGAGCGAAGATCACTCAGCTTCACCACACATAAAATGAATAACTCGGTCGTACAAAATCTCAACAACACAGTCTTGTATCTGCTATTAGGCTAAAGCAAAGCGGATCCGAAACATCCGACGAAGCGCATTTATTATGAAAAATCATCCCGCAATATTCATGAGTTATATCATTTTTTAATCGCGTAATTCTTCGTAAGGCCACGAAAGGGTTTATCATTGTTATGTTTTATGATTATCTTGAAAAGTGCTAAAGCTTTTTATTACCCTTTTATAAATGCCGTAAAAGTGCTCCACGATTTATGTCCGTATCTTTTTGTTATCTACCTCTACGTACTGTAATCCACTTTAATCCTGACTCGGACAATGTCTATTCGACAAAAAATCGGTCCTTTACTTCAATTTGCATGTGAATAGCGGACACAGTTCTCTTGGCCGACATGAGTGTCGTGGGGACATTTTTTGTGGATCCCGACCAGCCGTGATTAACATAAAATGTTTGTGAAAACCTCAATATATGGAGCGTATGACTTGATGCGCGGAACCTTCTGCCTACATAATACTTGATAAATAAATCTTGCTTCATGCGATGCTTGAATATTTTAATATCTTATAATCCTTGCGAATATGGAGGCTAAAGGATTTTTTTACTGAGATTTCACCATAACTTTATTATTCAATTTCGACCTCGTAAAATTAGCATAGTTTTAAGTTGCCGGTAATAACGACTGACTCGTCCCTAGCGGTGGCAGGAAACACACGCACACTTCAATTTGCATGTCGAAGCTAGAATAATAGAATCCTCCTTCAGTTAAATTAATATATCCTTCAATTAAGCAATTTAACGTCATAATAAAGAGCAGAATGTTGCCATAAAATGCTCAAGTCGGGTCGGAAATGACTTTGGAGTTGGCCCTTTTTACACAAAACGGTGAATCCTCGAGCGCTCATTGACCTTTAACAGGGCTTTGAAGTGAAAGTTAATTAAATTTCTGCTGCTTACATTACAATGGAAATTTGCATCAGGTAAATACGAAGAAGGAAAACACATGGATCCATGAATAGAGGAACTCTTGTATAAATTATGATCTTTCGTTTCGCTGGAGTTGATTGATGAGGGTACGTGGAATGATTTCATCCGAGCAGGGGTGCCCAAGCTGCCCAACTATTTAGGGATCCGGTACGGAAGACTATTTTGTAGAATAAACTATACCTGAATGTAAATCTTTGTTCTGAGAGGGATTGAGTAAGGCTAGGTAGGTGATTTTTATCGCGTGGGCTGGGAACCTCCGCCGGATTGTAGGACTACGCAAGCAGAAATAACATGATTTACTTACTGTTTCTCGACCCACACAAATCACTTAAAATCATTGTGTTTCTCACAGCACTTATGTTAATTGCCTGTTTTATTGAATAACTATTAATAGCTTGTCTCTTCTACGCGAATTAACTCAATGACTGTTGATGAATCTAGTGCAAAGAATTATAAAATTTAAATAGAAAATAATAGTATTTTAACGTTCTCGTTGGTCTAAGTGTCCGCAAGTGCTACTGTTGAGCTTGGATAACGTTTTGATCGATTTCTCTATCAAGTAGTAGCCCTGAGTCTAAATTCGGACTAGTTTTATGGCAATAAGCTCGTCCCCTATATCATCATCTGCCTAGCCTTTTTCCCAATTATATTGGGGTCGGCTTCCAGTCAAACCGGATTCAGCTGAATACCAGTATTTTACGTGGAGCGGCTGTGTACCAGACCTCCACAACCCATTAACTGGGTAACACGGTAGTTCTTGGCTAGACTGGAGTCAGATTTACTGGCTTCTGACAATCCGTAACTACAAATGGCAGCCGGGACCAACGGCTTAACGTGCTTTCCGAGTTACGGAGGAAACCCGGTATGTTAAGATGGTCACCCATCCACAGACTAACCTTGGCAAGCGTGGCTTAACCTTGATCGACTGATATTCTTTAGCCACGAGCCTCCTGGCTCGTGCTCGTGGCTAAAGAATATATATAAAGAGTAGTAAAGAGTATAGATATAAAGAGTATCAGTCGATCAAGGTTATATATGTATGTATAAAGGAATATACGAGACTTAAACATGAAACTTTGGTGTACTATAGCATACCTACACCTCCTCCCGTCCCTTCAAATAGAAAGCTGGGTACTGACAGGTATTACGGGCCGTACTGTAACATTCGCAGAGAGCATGTTATGTTACGCCGCATCCTAAAATCCGTATAAAACAAAACACATACGCATCATGTTCGTGCTCGTGTCCATGAACTGACTGCACGAATGCTCGCTTTGTAACATGTTATATAACGCACCGTAACACCTGTCAGTACGCTCTTTTGCATGTGTTTTCTGCTTTTTGAATCAATGGTTAACTTAATTTATACGTACGTAGAAGGCAAATTTTCGTGTTTTTATTTTAAATTGGAGGTGTTTCGACAGTTTGCACCTGTTGCAAATGATTTAAAAAAATATAGAATCCTCCTGTATTCTGTAGCTGCACCTTTTTTTTTTTTTTTTTAAGGATGGGAAATCATCAAATGACTTCTTCCGCTCTGGGTGGAGCGGAAGGGCGTGTCAGACTCTTACTGACTAAAACCCATCCGTGTTCCTTCTAAAGCCCTTTGCTTTCCAGGGCCGCGGTGACTCTTTCGAACAAATTCCGCAACCCTGGCAGGCTCTGGCCCTAGCGGGCCCCGTCCTCTATGCTGACATCTCTTTGAGGCGCGCGTGAAACACAACGTGCCATCGACCCGGGCCTGGTGGTGATCGGACAGCGAGCCACCCAACGCTCGCCGTCCGTAGGCCCGCGACTCCCGACGCCTGGGGCGTCTTCTCCTGTAGCGGCGGTTGGGACGAAGGCCTTGCCTTTCCCTCGCGCGGCCCGCCTCCTACTTCCCATAAAGGACCATGGACCGCACGATCCCCGCATAGAGCCTCCGGCAGCAGGCGTTTGGACCCCCTGTAGCTGTAGCTATAAACTTAATTTTTGAGTTATAGTACTCCCCCTTTATGTTTATAAGCCCTTCATTTGAGTTCAAATTACTCATTATTAAATGATTGAAAGCATTTTTCACCCTCGAAAAAATCCTCGTTGTGACAGTAAAATAAAGTCAGTCCGCTTAAAAAAATCCGCTTTTATTTTGAATACAATTCATGTAAAATATAAAGCTCGAATCTGAATGGATTTTTAATGACTGTTCATTTGAAGTCATATTTTATACGCATTAACATTAACAGAGTGTAGGTAATGTGATAATTACAGGTATATTAGAATAAGGACATTAAGAAATATCAATGAATAGACAATTTTTTTACTTATCTAGTTTAACTAGCCTATTTACCCCAATGTAAGCAAGGACCTATTCTATTAACTATTCCTAAAAAAGTAAAGATTCCACGCTTCGTTAAAAAAATATTTCTTTTAACGATTAAAATACTGCCCCCAATTAATACCTACATACAAAACAAGAACCTACAAGAAGAAAATTAAAAAGAAGAATTTAAGAAATTTAAGTGTATATATAGTAATAGGTAGAGTTGTACATAAATCTATGGTTAATATTATGATCATTTTTGCAGAAGATAGCTTAAAAGAAGTAAATTACTAGAAAAAAGGTTCTGAACTAGTTTATTTTTATTATAGTTATTAGACTAGCTTTGCCCGCGAGTTCCACCCATTTCCTACCCAAGAGAATTCTCCCACGACCAAAGAAAAAAAACTATGGATAGGTAAATTTGCATTGACCCACCCACCTCCATTTATTGACATATCTACTTAATTCCGTAAGCAGAAATAAAGACATAAAGCTGTCCTGAATCGACTTCAATCGTGCTCCCTTACATCTTCTAGTAATGAAAAACGATTCATAATTTATTGTCCAGGTACGACGAGACGGTTGCGGAATTTGTTCGAAAGAGTCACCGCGGCCCTGGAACGCAAAGGGCTTTAGAAGGAACACGGATGGGTTTTAGTCAGTAAGAGTCTGACACGCCCTTCCGCTCCACCCAGAGCGGAAGAAGTCATTTGATGAAAAAAAAAAGGTACAACGAGATATTAAGGAAAAGGCAATGACCGTTAATGCAAATTTATCTGGCGTCGACCATATCTCTGTATAATATTAGATAGATAGAAAAGTATTCAAATAGGTGTAAAATTAGTAACATTGTCTAGCAATGTGGCTAATTAGCGAACGCCGGTAATTTGCACATACGAGGGCAATCCTTTGTACTGCCCATTAAAACACCCATATCACGTTTCTTTGTGTCTGTATAATTCACGGAGGGCCCACGCACCCACAAAACAAATTAATTTCAACTTCGAAACAAATGTTGACTCGTTAGTCTAACAATTGCAGAGAATTATATTGTTATAAGTTCAACAGTGCTTTAAGGCTTTTTTAATTGAATCTCCTATTCATACCCGAGTCTGTCGGCCTGACGGGCTGACCTTTCAATTATGTAGCCAGGTACCAGGTTTTCAAATAGTAAGTTTTACGTACTTTGTAACTTAAACAACCTTTTCCAACATTTCCGTTTTATTCTCATTTAAATATGCAAAAAATATCATAAACCTTTGTTAGGTTTTTAGTTCACAATTTATTTACAAGAATCTCAGTTCATTTTATTTACGTTGAAATACCTTCCTACCAGTTTCCTTCTTTAATATTAACTAGTGTAAGAGATGTTTTGCAAGCTTTTTGACGTTTGACAATGGAAAAATGCAAGTTGCAAACAAGACGGGGAGACTTATGATATCTTAAGTATTAGGGTGTTAACACATTGACCTGCGTGTAATCGGTTTGATTTATCAGGCTGACTACGACGCTAGTGTGCCAAAATTATCTTCCCATTTAGTAGCTTTTGGTATTGTCTAGCCGGAATACTGATATGAATGATGATAATTAAAATCGGCCAGTAACACAGTTTCACGTTTCTACCTCCTAAATCAATAAATCGTAAGTATACATTTCGTAAAGGTGACCACAAAACAAAAAAAACGAAACTTCAATAGATGGCTCCTTCTGGATAAGCTCGCTCCATCGTCTCTGTCTCTGGCATCTATGACCTAGACTAGAGTCAAGAGCAAACTCATCTCAAATAAAAAAAGATGCCAAAGCTTCTGAAACTTATACGCTTACAGCATCAAAACATCAGTTTTGCCGGCTAAGCCAATGGGGTGCGGAGGTGGCAATTTTAAAACCGTCTCTGCTCCACCGCGGTCAATGTAAGTACACCCTAAGGACGTCTTTACAACTGGTGTTTTAAATTGGATCATTTTTCCGAGCTTGCTTGAAAGCAACCGCGATGATGGCTTGGCGTGCTAAGAAAAGCTCAGTTTATTTAATGTGTACCTAACTATTTTATACAGTAGTAGAACATCGTTTTAAAACATCCTTTTGTCAAAGTCTAAAATGTTTTAGAACATAAAAACTAATATTAATAAATAAAAACACGAAACGGCTGGTAGATACTTCCCGTGACCCAAGAGCTTGCTTTTACTTTGGCCAGAGGCTATGTATTGCCATTCAACGTGGCAATGCCGCCAGTCTCTTGGGCTCAGTACCAGCTGACAGCGTTGAGGACGAATTGACGAATTTGATGATTTATTTTAGTTTTTTTATATTGTTTATTTTATTATAATCCACAATTTCTCGGATTGACTTCGCGAAATTATAGACTATCAAATTTTGATGCGTAAAATAGTATTCCAAATGTTTAGTTGACATTTTATCGAGAGTTTACAATCTCTCAAGTTATTTTATAATCTTACGGAGTTTGCTATTTTCCGGTGAAATCCATATTAATAATACGTTTAAGGTCATTCACCCTAAATTGCATTACCTACTCCGATCACTGATTATTACGATTCAACGACTAGGTAAAATACCATGCTGATAAAAAAAACAAATGAAGATTTCTTAATAGAATAACCGAACGAAACGTAGCGATCTTAATTTCTTATATATAAAATTCTCGTGTCACAGTGTTTGTAACAAAACTCCTCCGAAACGGCTTGACCGATTCTTATGAAATTTTGTGTGTATACTCAGTAGGTCTGAGAATAGGACGTAAACTATATTTCATCCCCTAAGCGATAAAACCCAATTATTTTTTTGACATTGTTTTTTTTTCTATGAGGCAGTATTAAAATACATACAACCCTACATTACATACACAAAATACATACACCCTTCTACCACCAACCTCTATTTTTGAATAGCTATAATTATTTCCTACTCTCGGCGGTTAACAATTTTACTGATAATTTACCACTCAATCAGTTATTCTTGACTATTTGTTCGAATTGAAAAAATCTTTTAGTGTTGGGAGGCCTAATTATTGAGGCTATAGGCTATATACCATCACGCTACGACCAATAGGAGCCGAGCATTCATGAAAAATGTGACGCAGACGAATATGCGTGGATCAGCTAGTGGAACTATAAAATGGTCGTATTTTGTTTATAGGTACATATTTTCTATGAGGCTCCTACTACATACAAAGCCTCGGGCGAATATATCTATTCGTGCTCTATGTAAACTATGTATTATACCTAATATATACGTATAGGAAAGGTCATTGCCCCGTCGCCATACATTGTCCGCATAAGATAGCTACAGTCATGTAAAATTAATTTAGGTGTTCTAAGTTATAAAAACAGTCACCAAGATTAAAACTAAGAATCCGAGAGAGTTGTTGAACATCCGTCCCAATAGTCGCCTCAGGGTGAGATCAGGATCACTCTTTAAAATGTTTAAGAGATTCTACGATTGTAAAACGCTAGCTCATTTTCGCATTTATCATAGTAGTATGGCTAAAATGAGAATCATTAAATGAATGAGTAATATTTCGTGTCAATTCAAAGGCCTTTTTTGGGAAGTTATTTTCGAATAAATAAAACAGGAGTAGATACCTATAGTATGTACAGAAGTTGGTGAAAATGTTGACAGCCTGATTTAAAAAGTTTTAATCCAAATGCGTTTCGCTTCGGAGTTTTTGTCGGAGCGTTCTTCATTTCATTTCGAGTACTTCTATGGAGTGCGGTGTAATTAACTCGGCTCTTACTGACATTTAATGAGCATGGTTTTACTGGACACTGGACCAGCTTGTTTTTATTTAAATGTTGGTAGGTAAACTCGTAAATCTGTCGGATATAGTAGTACTTGAAGATTACAAGATCAACCACTGTTGCTTTGTGAAAATAGTTGTAGTTTTTGTTATTTATTTTATTTCGAAGATGTAGAAAGTTTTTAGTTCCAACTATTTAATAACCTTCCAGTAGATATAAACAGTTGTGTCACACGAGCGTCTTGAAGAAGAAGTGAAGTTCCCTGCCAGTGACTGTGTGTCTGGATACTTAAATATACCCTTGCATTCTGAATCTTGACTAGAATAGGTTACTTATATGCAAGCGTGCGACATCGTCGATCACAACATCGCTAACTCACAGGTGAGATAGTAGTTCTCTATTGATCGATCTATCCTAAGAAGTGAAGTTCCCTGCCAGTGTCTGTGTGTCTGGATACTTAAATGTATCCTTGCATTCTGAATCTTGACTAGAATAGGTTACTTAATGCAAGCGTGCGACATCGTCGATCACAACATCGCTAACTCACAGGTGAGATAGTAGTTCTCTATTGATCAATCAATCATATCAGTGAAATGACTACATAAAATTACTGCAGAACCCGTCCGCCAATGACATTTAGAACGTCTCAACGACATAGTTTCACAAANAATCAATCATATCAGTGAAATGACTACATAAAATTACTGCAGAACCCGTCCGCCAATGACATTTAGAACGTCTCAACGACATAGTTTCACAAATAAAGGTGGCGGTAACAAGGAAAATCTCGCGGCAAGATAAGCAATCCTAAAATGGTTCCCGTTTATGAGATAAGGCACACTAAAAATTATTTAAAGCGCAGTCTATCTTTATCGTGTCCCATGAATAACAGATGAATGTGTGTTTTGTAAATTCTAGTAGAATGAGCAACTTGAATTTTGTGGTACAAACGCCACTGGAACAGATGTTCAGAATTAATGTTATGGTTACTTTGGGAAATGTGGACTTTTTCTCGTTTATTTTGTTTTACAGAGAAAATCCATTATTTTTCCAAATTTGCATTGATGAAAGATTGTCCTGAGGCTATTTCACTTCAGTGTAAAGCATCAGCAATATCATATTCACACTAACTTCATGTTGATGTCACCGGGTTATTGCAAACACAAGTTTACTCTTTCTTCTTCAATAAAAACTGATATATTGGAAAATATTGAAAGGGACTCATTGTATTTCAAATTATCTATTCACAATATACCGTAAGTTTATAGTCAAATAAAGATTTATTACAATCTTACGGTGCGTGCTATAATCCAGTAAATCGACATTCCATATACGTACGGAGTATATTTATTAGTTTCATTCTACGCAATATACGAATACACGCTTTGAAGGGGAGTTACACCAGCTCGATAAAAACGATACACCACCTGAAAAAATATTTAAAAGGTTCTACGGCAGTTTAATATCCCGGTACCGTTTAAAATTACCGATTATCTTTTGTGCCAGTTAACATGGTGGGGTTTGGGGCAGTCAAATTAACCACGTCACATACCGGACCGATAGTTGGTTCCAATTGCCGCCAATATTCCGTAAAAGTACTTCAGTTTTTATTTATTATAACATCTTTTCTGCGTCACCATCGTTTACAATGGAAAGAAAAATATAGTATGTTTTTTGTCAAATCTTTTCCAGCCTAAGGCTGTGTGGGCATTTTCCTCAATGAAAGCAAAACAGTAAGTGATTTATAACCACAAAAAAGATCAACGTCCGAATTCAATATTAACTTCCTGACTGGCATCCGTTGCCGTTTATTTTTTGTGAATAATAATAAAATCATACAATAGATCTTTATCCTTACTGATAATTTGTATTCTATACATGAAATAGTACGCTGACTAATAAATGAGGAGGAATAGAAACAAGAAAGAAAGAAATAAATTAGGACATTTACACATTGATATTAATGTCTGGATAACGCTCTACTTAAGGCTTCAATCTATGAACAGCTCAATCTAATATACCTTTAGATACTTCTCATAGTTTCAGATTTTATTCTGGAACAAGTTTACACAGCTACGACTCTTCTGCATCTAGTTTACATTTATAATCAACAAATAGTTTAGTATCCCTACTGTTCTATACCTGTGACTTGCATGCCAGTGTGAGTGCATGTGAAGTGGTGATGGCGCACTGGCATGCTGATATCTTGCATGCTTTTGTGTTAGTTATCTTAGGGTTAGCCCTTTGGGGTGCGTGCAGAAAACCTCCTCGTGTGCCTGACGGCTGCTGGTTCCTTACGAATGCGT